>JARYGA010006263.1:0-298771 GCA_030545235.1 Helianthus tuberosus
ATTCGGAGTACTTGTGCCGTAACTACGTGTTAAACGGACTTGTGGATTCGTTGTATAATGTATACTGCAAGATAGCAACTGCTAAAGAGCTTTGGGAATCTTTAGAGAAAAAGTACAAAACTGAGGATGCTGGCACGAAAAAGTTTGTGGTGGGAAAATTCTTGGATTACAAGATGGTTGATTCGAAGACTTTGATGTCTCAAGTTCAAGAACTGCAGATTATTATCAGTGATCTTCTTTCTGAAGGAATGACTCTTAGTGAGACATTTCAAGTGGCTGCGATAATAGAAAAGTTGCCTCCAAGTTGGGCCGACTTCAAAAATTATCTAAAGCACAAACGAAAGGAGATGAAAATGGAAGACTTGGTGGTCCGTCTTCGAATCGAGGAAGACAATAGACTGGCTCAAAAAGGGAGTCAAGGGGATGTGGATGCCAAAGCCAATGTGGTAGAACATGGGCAATCTTCATCCAAAGGAAACAAGTTCAACAAAGGGAACAAAGGTTTCAAAGGCAAAGGCAAAGTGGATCTTGGACCCAAAAAGGGCGGTGTGAGGAAAAAGGTTAGCACTTTTAAAGGTAGGTGCTATAACTGTGGTGAAAATGGTCACCGTGCTGACCAGTGCAAAGCCCCTAAAAAGGCTAAAGCACACATGATGGAGGATGACATCCCGATGGTGGCGATGATCACCGATCTCACGGCTATGTCTGAGGATGTCGCGGAGATCAATGTGGTAGCAAGCAAGCCAGAAGCGGCTTGGTGGGTTGATACTGGAGCAACCCGACATGTTAGCCCGGTGAAGCATATCTTTAAAAATTTTAAAGAAATGTCGGGTGATGAAAAGCTGTACATGGGAAATGCTGCTACAGCAGACATCAAAGGGGAAGGTGAGGTGGTCCTCAAATGGACCTCGGGGAAAGAACTCACCTTGAAAAATGTGTTGTATGTGCCTGATCTGCGCAAGAGTCTTGTGTCAGGATGGCTTCTCAACAAATCTAGTTTTCGTTTAGTGTTTGAGAGTGATACTTTTATTTTGAGTAAACGTGGTATGTTTGTTGGTAAAGGCTACGCCCAAAATGGTATGTTCAAACTTAATGTATTGGCTACTAGTAAGAACGTTAATGAAAATGCGTCTATTTCTACTTACATGATTGAGCCTTTTAATGTTTGGCATGGTCGTTTGGGTCACGTTAATTATAATTCGTTACGTCGTTTAATCAATTTAAAACACATACCAAAATTTTCAATTGATTCAAACTCTAAATGTGAAACATGTGTTGAGGCCAAACAAACAAGATCTTCGTTTAAATCGGTTGTAAGAATAACTGAGCCCCTTGATATGATTCACACTGATGTGTGTGATTTGAAAGCAATTCCCACTAGAGGTGGTAACAAATACTTCATCACTTTTATTGATGATAGTACGAGATATTGTTACGTTTACTTACTCAAGAGTAAGGATGAGGCTATTAACAAGTTTGCCTTGTACAAAGCCGAGGTTGAAAATCAGCTCAACCGGAAAATCAAAATCGTGAGGAGCGATAGAGGTGGTGAATATGTGTTACCATTTGCGAACATATGTGCAAAAAGCGGAATAATCCATGAACTAACAGCTCCTTATTCCCCACAATCAAATGGTATAGCGGAACGAAAGAACCGCACGTTAAAGGAAACGATGAATGCCATGTTGATAAGCTCTGGGATGAGTCAGGACATGTGGGGGGAAGCCATATTGTCGGCTAATTATGTCCTGAACATGATACCCTTAAAAGACAGAGATGTGACTCCATATGAGTTATGGACAAAGCTGAAACCTTCATATAAATACATGAAAGTGTGGGGGTGCCTAGCAAAAGTGGTCGTAACACCACCAAAACGCTTACAAATAGGACCTAAAACTGTGGATTGTGTGTTCATAGGTTATACGCGTCCTGGTGGCCCACTTCGGTTTCTGGTGCACGATTCAAAGAATCCTGGAATATGCAAGGATACTATCATAGAGGCAAAGAATGCGTCATGGTTTGAACACGTGTTTCCTTGTTTGGGAAAAGAACAAGCTGGTCTTTCAAAACCAGTTGAGGAGTTCATTCAAGAGACCGAGATTGTTCCCCAAAATGACAATGAAATAGATGAACCTCAAGAACAATCTGAAAATGATGAGGTTGTGGTAAGAAAGAGTAAAAGGCAAAGGATCGAGAAATCCTTTGGACCTGATTTTCTTACATATGTGGTTGAAAGTGAGCCACAAACTTATCAAGCTGCGATCACTTCTTCGGAAGGACCTCAATGGAAAGAAGCCATCAAAAGTGAAATTGATTCTATCTTGCAGAATCATACCTGGGAGTTGGTAGATCTTCCTTCTGGTTGTAAACCACTTGGATATCGATGGATATTCAAAAGGAAGATGAAATCGGATGGCACCATTGACAAGTACAAGGCAAGATTAGTAATCAAAGGGTATAGACAACGGGAAGGTCTAGACTACTTTGATACCTATTCGCCTGTGACACGAATAACCTCGATAAGGTTGGTGATTGCAATTGCTGCTTTGAGAAATTTAGAAGTACATCAGATGGATGTAAAAACCGCGTTTCTAAACGGTGAGTTAGATGAAGAGATTTATATGGAGCAACCCGAAGGGTTCTCAGCTCCTGGCCAGGAGGGAAAAGTTTGCAAACTCGTGAAATCTCTATACGGTTTGAAACAGGCTCCAAAGCAGTGGCACCAAAAGTTTGATCAGGTGATGCTTGACAGTGGGTTCAAGATCAATGAATGTGATAAATGTGTATATGTTAAGAACACATCACGAGGTTATGTTATTTTGTGTTTATATGTGGATGACATGCTTATCATCGGTAGTGATGATAAGATGGTCAAGTCAACAAAAGATATGTTGAAAACAAGATTTGACATGAAAGACATGGGTTTAGCCGATGTGATACTGGGGGTCAAGATAGTAAGGACCCAAAATGGTTTAATACTAAGCCAATCACAATATGTTGACAAGATCCTTGAAAAATTCTGTACTGAAGACACTAATGTCTCCCAAACTCCTACTGATACCTCTCACCGTCTATCAAAGAATAGAGGTGAAGGTGTCAATCAGTTGGAATACTCAAGGGTCATTGGAAGTTTAATGTATCTCATGACATGTACGAGACCAGACTTGGCTTATGCTGTGAGCAGACTAAGCAGATACACAAGTAACCCAAGCTCTGAACATTGGAAGAGTATGACAAGGTTGCTAAGGTACTTGAGATACACGAGAAACTATGGTCTACACTATGGCCGTGATCCAGCTGTTATAGAAGGATACAGTGATGCCAACTGGATATCCGACTCAAAAGATTCCAAATCAACAAGTGGATATGTCTTCACTCTTGGTGGAGCAGCTATATCTTGGAAATCGTCCAAGCAGACCGTTATAGCCAGATCCACCATGGAATCCGAGTTCATTGCGTTGGACAAAGCTGGAGAAGAGGCCGAGTGGCTGCGTCAGTTTTTAGAATATGTTCCAGGATGGCCTAAACCTGTAACAGCTGTATGCATACATTGTGATTGCTAGTCGGCAATAGGAAGAGCTCAAAGTGTGATGTACAATGGTAAGTCAAGGCATATACGACGCAGACATAACACGATACGACAGCTGCTCTCAACCGGGGTAATCACAATTGACTATGTGAAGTCAAAAGATAACATTGCGGATCCGCCTACGAAAGGCTTAAACAGAGAGGCAGTGCATAAGTCGTCACGAGGAATGGGACTAAAGCCCGTGGGGTAATTTGTTCGAAGGAAACCTAACCTAGAAGATTGGAGATCCCATGACCTAGGTTCAATAGGACAACCTAATTGAACAGATTGTGGTCACTGTGGGGGAGAACCCTAGAACACAAAAGGAGCTGCATGCTTCTTAGTCTATTCCTTTGCTAAATCAGTGACAAAGAAGGCTAAGCCTAAGGCTTTTAATGATTATAGAGAATCACCTATGTGAAGAGAGAAGTGGGGTCGCTTCGAGTGGAATTGTGGGGGGGGGGGGCGCAATTCCTAGAGCTCTCGCAGAACCAGGCAAGTGTCCAGGACCACAACGGACACACCAATGAGGGTCTAGCCAGACCAGGGAGAGAATTGTGTGAAGGTGTAATAACGTCTACACAAATGGGGACTGGTTCAAGGACATCGCGTCTACCAGTCGCTAGGAGGCTAAGTGCACTTCACAACGGAAAGTTCAAAGGAAACACCTACTTATCCGGCAATACTCTACTGTTGAAGTTGTATCGAGAAACCTGGAAGTGGATTGATTTCCATTCATGTGGGGGATTGTTGGAAATTTATTAAATATATTTGAATGGAAATTGTGTATTTTCATACAAAATAAATATGAGAGAGCATTGGTTGAGTTTTGTCCCACAATGGTGGGATGAAGAAAAGGCGAGTGGTTTATAATAAGGGGTGTAAGGAAGATCCGCGCCCGGGCACGGGCACGGGCTCAGGACGAGGGCGATGGGCGTAATGACTTTGCACTTCGCACACTTGCATCACCGCAAGCCGCTTGAGAGCCGCCTTATGATTTTGAAGGTTCTGGACTGCCTACCAGCCTGACACGCGCATGCATGGCTGCCGCCGCCGCCGTCTGCCGACCTGCCTGTTCCCACGCGCATGCATGCACCCAGCCGCCACCGCGTGTTGACCTTGCAGCTGCATCCTCACTAGCCAGCTGCTGCATGAGTCCTATATAAAGACCTGAGTGCATGCAGAAGTAGATGCAGAACACAGACCCAGAACCATAAACTCTCTCAACTTAGCTCTACCCACTGCATGAGTTGCAGTACCAATGATCATCCATTTCCGACACTGAAAGAACTCCACGTCCTCGTTTCAGGTACGTCTTCAGGTGCTAGGCTAGTCCCGGCAGTACTAACTGCTTCGGCTGTTGTACCCTGGGAGACAGACGGGTTCACCTGGATGACCCGAAATCTGTTTTAAGGGACCGCTGTTGAACAACAAGCCTCAGCCACTCCTCTGTTTCGTTATCGTTTCTTATTCACGGTTGCTACTTATAAGAAATATTAGACTAGATGATAAGCTTAATTCACAAATAATAATATAAAGGCTTTTTAAGCCAATTAAAATCAATCCTAGATCAATGTGCAGACACAATCATGGCTTAACTTTCGGTGGTCAACAATTGCCTAAATCCTATTTAAATATTATTTACAATAGTATTCCCTTAATACTGTTCAAAGCCTTTTAGGGGGGGAGGGGTGGTTCACTAGTGATAGAAACTATCACTCACATTGTCCAATAAGATCGTGCCATGTCATCAACCAAATTTCTATCACTAGTGATAGAAATGTAGGCGGGGTGGTGTCACTAGTGATGGAATTCTACCACTCCCAAAATATTTACTCACAAAGAACACGTGTCCAGAGCATGTCTCCACTATAATTTGTTGTCAACATGCAAGAGGTCAAGAGGACATGCATCACCAAGTGCAACAGGATATCTTGTCAAATAAATGCAGATCACAGAGCCATATCCAATCAACATGCAGCATTCAATATTGTTCAACGAGTGATGAAAATGACGCGTTGAAAAAATAACGCGTGATATATGCACCGGCGGCGGTGTTCCGTGACATTTCAACGCGTTTTGGGGTGGTATAACGGACCACCCCGTCCCCCCTTATAGTCTAATTTTGTATGTTTGTTTTGTTATGCTTCTTCTTTTGCTTTGTACTTAAGTTATGAATATATGTATAGTATAAAGATTTATTATTTATTTATATAAATACTTGTGAACGGGTTTCCTACAATTACCACATGTTATGGTTATCAGAACTAGCATAAATATAAGATAATTACAAGGAAATAAAAGATACAAAGAATAAGTTAGCATTTGGTATGCATGAATGGAATGAGAGACGAAATAAAATGGACCATCATGTGGGGATATGAAAAAAGCACGTTTGGTTTGTCTGAAATCATTACACAAGGAATCTCATTCCCTCTAAATACCTCAAATCATTTCATCCCCCCCTCCCTTTACATTTCATGCCATCTTTCACCCTTTAGTAATACCAACACCCATTGCCACCACTCCCCGCCGTCGCCGCCTCCATCACCACTACCACCGCCGCTGCCCACCTTCACCACTCATCACTGCCACCCACCATCACTGCCACCCACGACCGCGACCGCCACTGCCTCCCACCACCACCCCATCACCGCCACCCACAGACACACACCATCACCGCCACTAACCACCGATTTTATACCTACGTTTTTTCTTGTTATCAAAAAACACAAAGTAATAATTCATTTTAATCCTACATGGTAAACAAATAAGACATTCCATTACCCCATACCAAATACTTAAATAATATTACAAAAATACAAAGAAATAAATTACACTATGATTTATGTCTATCAAATAAATTAATAAATCTTTTATTGTTAATACTAACCAACAACAGCTAAAGCCTATAAGCATCATCATTTACGCTTTAGCTTTAATTAAGTTAATCAGGTGCTTTACTTATATTAATATGAGTTTGATGGAATAATGAATACCAGGAGTTTGGAGAGTAACATGTTCTCTGGAACTGTCCCAGCTGAGCTTGGAAAACTAGGAAATTTAGTAAACCTGTAAGCCTTGTTTCTAATACTTACCTACAATAACTATTCCTTATTACGGTTCCTATGGTGACTGATAAAATTTGTTCACAATTTTGGTGTCAAATCATAGGATCCTTAATGCAAATAATCTCTCTGGTGAGTTACCAATGGAGCTTAATAATCTAACCAATTTGACCGAACTGTATGCAAAACTCCACCCTTTCAAAATTAACATTTTAGAAAGTACAGAGATTAATTGTATATTTCACTTTTGTACAGCCGATTAAGTAGTAGCAACTTCACTGGAAGAATCCCTAGCCTTGAAAGCTGGAAACAGCTTAATACTCTGTAAGTGGTAACTTATACCTATGCACTGAAGCTTTTGATCTCATAATGAATATTATACTATGTCAATATCATCAGAGAGATCCATGGTAGTGGACTAGAAGGACCAATTCCAGCAAGCCTTTCCCTCTTGAGCAATTTGAAAGAACTGTAAGTTATTCAGGCAGTCTCAAACTATTTGTTTCGAGTTTTGAACGATTACATGTCTTTATGTAATCCATCTGTAGAAGAATCTCTGATTTAAGTGGAGAAAGTTCATTGTTTCCGAATCTAAGTAGCATGACGAACATGGCAACGTTGTAAGTCATTGTTGTATTAGAAATCTATTAACAAGTTTTTAGTTTCTATATTGGTTGTTTTAACTTCAAGAACTCCGGGGAATTTTGCAGGATCTTGAGAAGCTGTAATATAACAGGGAGAATTCATGAGTATTTGGCACATATGTCCAATTTAAAGCATCTGTAACCTTTTATCTATTCATGAGCAAAATCTACTTTTGACTAGTATCGTTTGTCTTTTTGCATTAATTATATCTTTTAGTGTTTGTTTTAATTTCCTGATATATCCTTTCTTTTTGGTGTGTATCCACATATACTTGCACAGAGATCTAAGTTTCAATTATTTAGAAGGTGGTATACCAGATCTTAGTGGATTAAACAATCTACGAAATATGTAAGAAATACATGCTCTGTTTTTCCGCATTAAACTTTCAAGTTATTAATGTTCTTATTATCAGAATTCGGGTCATGTGAACCCTTCATCATATTGTTATTTTTATAAAAGTTGATAAAATTGGGTCTTGCTAATCCCACACCCCAAACGGCCTTTCAACGAATCCTCCAACAACCGTTTAAAGGTATGGGGCTATGATGCAAGCCCTAATTTTCAAAAGACAGTTTGCGAATCCTCAAACGGTGTGGGATTGTAAAGCAAAGCGTGTGGCTATAGTGTGCTCCATATAATTAAAAATATGAGTTTAGAAAAGGAGTGTGCTCCATATAATTAAAATATGAGATTAGAAAAAGGAATATGAAAGAAAGGACATGATTATAAACTGTAACAAGGTTATATGGTGAAATGACCAGGTATCTCACTGGTAACTCACTCAACGGCAGTGTTCCAAGTTGGCTTAAAGATGGATCAGGTAATATACACTATGGATTATCAAGCTTCTACATATGTAGCCGTTAAACCGCTGTGTTTACGGCCCATTCGAAGCTGTTATACGGCCGTAAACGCAGCCGTTTAACGGCTGTGAACGGGCCGTAAACGCAGCGGATAACCGCTTCGTTTGTAGCCGTGTACTTTACAAAAATATAATATTTTCATGTTTAACTCCGTTTCACCACATGTAAAATATGTTTTGCCAATTATTAATGCTATTTTGAATATTAGATGGAACCAAGTGTCTGGTCGTAACCAGACCGAAATAAGAATTTTTCGCATGCTTCGATTTATACTTATAAGTCTCCTCAGTCTTGGTTCAGAATTGGATTGGTCCGGCATAACAAAAACAGATTGATCTAAAGGGGTAAACAACCTAGACATCATCTACAACAGAATGAAAAGTGATTACACCTTACTTTATACCATAAAACTTCATCATATGAAGTCAAAAAGTAGTTAAAAAACTCATGAGCAGTTAAACAACAAGTTCAAACACTGCTATTAACTACACAAGTAGCAATCTCCTCCTTGGAACCCTAAAACTCACCTGCCTCTTCTTCTAGGGTTCTTAAATCTCAATAAACATCAAAATTAGACATACAAGAACCTCTCTAATCAACCAATTAGAGCCAAAATACCAACATCCGTTGTAATTTCAGAAGAATCCCAAGTTTTTCACCCAAACCCTCAAAATTCTACAATTTTAACCTAATTTACGAATGAAATACATAAAAAAAATTGGAAATTATTGAACTTGGGTTGAAGAATTACCTGTTGTATGCTTCAAATCGGCTTCAAATACGATCCAAATACGAAATCGCCTTCGTATGTGTGTGTATTTGTGTGATGAGCATACTGAACAGCATAGGGGAAAGGATCTGATTTATACGAAGGCATATACGCTGCGTATATAAAGTTAAGTAAAATGTCTAATTTACCCCTGAATCCAGCTGCGTATAGACCACATATAGGGGTAAAATGGTAATTTCTAAGAATGTCAGATATGACTTGACCCTGGGAAATTACCATTTTATCCCTAGATGGGGTCTATACGCAGCTGAATTCAGGGGTAAAACAGACATTTTAATTACCCTTTTATACGCTGCGTATAGCTCTATACGCATCATATATAAAGGTACTAAAAGGTCTATAATACCCCTGGATCAGGCCACGTAGACCCTTTCTAGGGGTAAAATGTTAATTTTCCAGATAGTCAAATATGCTTTGGCCCTGGAGATTACCATTATACCCCTGGAAAGGGTCTATACGAGGCTTGATCCAGGGGTATAATAATAATTTCACAATGTCCAATTTTTAAAAGCTAAGTTATGGGGGGAATTTGTCCGCCTGTTCTATACGCATCGTATATATCCCTATGACGCGTATAAGAAGTGCCATTTTACCTATTTGCCCCTCTTTTGAGGCTATACGCAGCCAGATCCAGGGGTAATTTGGTCTTTCTGGATGTCTATACGCTTCGTAGGTTTCTATACGTAGCGTATATAAAGTTAGGTTTTGTATTTTTTTGGTATTTCTTTATTTAATTATATAAAACAATATAATTTATAATATTAATAATATAAATTATAAATGTGTTTATATTGTTATTATTAATAATTTTAAAAATAATACAAATATTCTAAATTATAAAAATTCTACAATTAACACATATGTTAACGAAAATACAAGTTTACGTTTAATCTTCGATAACATTTATACTCGGGTCTTTGAATGAGTCTGATTTAGGGTTCATTATCTCGGTGTAGAGTTGTAACCGCGACCTATACATTTCTTCCCACTGTTCTGCAACTATTCTTCGGTGTAAGGATCATAGTTGGTTCACTGTAGGCATGGGGTAGTCTCCTTCCAACTTAACATGTATGAAGTGTCCCCTGTTAACATGTACGAGTGTTATCGATTGAGGTCGTGGCGCTTCAGGGGCATCCAATAACGGGAAGAAAGTACGACTCCCTCATATGCTTAGCACGTGGACAACAATATTATACCTTTGCGCTAGGAGAAGCCCTGCGTGGGGTATTTCCATCCGATGACTTTCGGGGCAAGGTCTCACTGAATGCCAAGGAATGCTATTACGTATCCGGTTAAATTCTCCTTCGCCCCATGCTTCGAATATAGGCCACCATAGCGATACGTTATGATCAATCTCGAGTACTAAATCATTTCAAACACGGGCCATACATGTCCCCAAAACCTAACCCGACAGCCGCATACCGATACCTACAAAGACCGTCTGGCATCACATCTTGTATACAAGATATGTAAGGGTATAGCTTAGATGGAATCTGTTGCTTATACTTCTTAATGGTTAACAAGTTCTCGTCCCCCTTTCTTAATGGAAACCCATGATCATCCAGCGTCTCCTTCTTTTTTGAACTCTTTATCCGGCTTCGTTGCATTTTAGGTTTTTATAAACTTTACAACCGAACCAGTTCCACGAGAGCATTGTGACGGTACGTATGAGCTGTGTCGGGGTAAATCGTACCTATGTTGTGGGGAACCTGCATATACATTGCTTGCCTGTTTCTCGCAGCTTCCTCTACCCTCGAAGCTTCTTCCAACCTTTGTTGTACTTTCTTTGATGTAGGCTGACCGCGAGTATCTTGCTGGACAATCGGTGGTTTCTTAGTTGATTTTGTTGGGGTCAAGATCGCTTTTATCTTTGAAACAAACTTTTTTTTCTGAGCAGGGGATTGCGACTATATTTGTTGACGCACAATATTGAGCTCTTCTACAACATCGACCTCCTCTTCTATCAGTAAGCTTACACCAGAATACATCTACGTCTTCGAGTTGTATCTTACGCCCTGCATAGTTAAATCAATACAATGTGTAACATGCTAATCGTATTAAATAAAAAAAGGTTTGTATGTTTAAGATTTTTTACATAGTCTGTAATTTTCCAGCCTACAAGCACACGACAACCCACAACTAAGCCACATATGGCAACCACATGATGCGTTAAGTTTATGCAACACCTCTAGCTTCTGCATTAGCTCTCATTCTAGCAAATTAAGTGCTGTATGGGAAACCTTTCCACGTAGGTTGTCCAACAGTGGTTGTCGTCTGTGGTGGTTCATCGTTTTTTCGATGCTTTCTTCGATGCTTTCGGTGAATATTTTTTTTGTATTTCCCCATCTGAGTTTCAACTATACGAATAACACACCCCACGATTCAGTCTAATGAACTACTGCGCGTTATGTATCTTCTAAAATTTGCGTGCTCGCTCTCAACTCTGTTAGTGGTGGGCTGACAAAGTTGCGACTCTTATTAGTCCACGTAAAAAACGGACATTTCTTTATAGTCTTTGAGCCAGTTATCATACACATAGTTAAAGACCAATGCAAAAGTAAAATAATAAAATGTTAAAGCGTGTGTAAATATAATGGATTATATGGGTCATTTGTTGAAGACACACTTGCTTAAGCCGTTGTAAGCCACAAGTCAGTTATACAATTTGCGCAAGTTTTATTCGTATGTGGGCTCTGAAGTAGAGTCCCACACTCTCTGCCAGTACAACATAAATTTCTCCTAATCTTCTTTATTGAACCCTTTCTTGCAATGTTTAAAGATATTTTGTTCAATGTGAAACCGGCATAGAAACCTAGACGCGTTCATGAATACTTTAGCACACACATTAATTAGGGCTAGCTCTCTATCCGTGACTATCACGCGCGACATCATACACTCATGCAACATTGACTTAATCCTTTCAATCACCCACCCAAAGTTATCCCTTCGTTCTTTGCACATAACAGCATGTGACACACAAAAAGACTTGTTGGTCGACGTCAAACCCACAACCTGGACAAATGGCATGTTGTAGATATTTGTTTAAACAACAACACATGCGGGAATGCACGCCACATAGTAATCGAAAGGGGTTGATCAAAGAAAATCTCTGTTACGACATCTGTTTTGGGTTCCTATCGGGTGTAGTAAATGAATTTGTTTTCATGCAGCATGTTTTCCAGTGCCTGGATGGGAGTCTTTCGGTCCATCTGTGACGCTTAAATTTTCTAGACCGCATTTTGCACGTCTTCCTAAACATGGAGGCTATTAGGGAACTGCTTTCTTAAGGTTTGAAATATGTTACGTGGCTCCATGTTTTGAGCTGTCAACTGCTCCACCAGTTTGTATTCGACTTCAGTAAATCATTGCACAAACGCGTGGCCCAACAGACTCTGTGTAGGTTCGTGGTTATGTTTCGAGTCCTCCACGACTAACTCCCACGTGTCATTCGTCACATCCCGCACAACGAGTAATGAAAATGGGCAACCAATTTTTTTGCTGCCAGCTTTCCTTACTGTTGCTTTACTACGGTGCTCACCACCATGGTCGCACACAAGCCATACCATCCCTGTACTACCACCAATATTCTTCGATCGGCGGGTCACAATAACATAACCATTCTCCTTTCCCGATGCTTGTACCTAGTTCTTCAGACCAACTAGAGACATGAAACGCTAAAAAACGGTTACGTTATTTAACAGTAATAATAACAACAATAATAATAATAATAATTATAATTTTAACAATAATAATAATAATAATAATAATAATAATAATAATAATAATAATAATACCTCCGTCCCATTAAATGTGTCTTATTTTGTATTTTCAAAGTCTTTATTTATTAACTTTGACTCTAATTATATATTTTTGTGTTATATAAAACTTGATGAAAATTAACCCGATAAAAACAGTTGTAAAACACACTCAAATCATATAACTTTCATCAAGTATTATCTAACACAAACAAAATTATTTAAGGTCAAAGTTTACATATAAATACTTTGAAAATTCAAAATAGGACACTTTTAATGGGACGGAGGGAGTAATAATTTAACAATAATAATTATAATAATAGTACTTTAACAATAATAATTGTAATATTTTAACAATAATAATTATAATACTAGTATTTTAACAATAATAATAATAATAATATTTTAACAATAATAATAATAACAATAATAATAATTATTATAATTTTAACAATAACAATAATAATATTTTAACCAAAATAATAACAAAAATAATAATTATAATTTAACAATAATAATATTTTAACATTAACAATAACAATATTTTAACAACAACAACAACAACACAACAACAACAACAACAATAAAAATAAAAATAATAATATTTTAACAATAGTAATAATAATTATAATTTTAACAACAACAACAACAACACTAATAGTAATAATAATAATAATAATAGTAATAATAATAAAAATAGTATTTTAACAATAATAATAACTATAAAAAATACTTATATTTTTAACAATAATAATAATAATACTTATATTTTTAACAATAATAATAATATTTTAACAACAACAACAACAACAACAACAACAACAACAACAACAACAACAACAATAGTAATAATAATATTTTAACAACAATAATAATAATAGTAATCATAATTTTAACAATAATAATAATTATAATTTTAACTATAATAATAGAAAAATAAAAATAATTATAATTTTATGAATAATAATAATATTTTAACAATAATAATAATGATAATAATATTTTAACAATAATAAAAAACAATAATAATAATTTTAACCTGGTTTTGAAACAGATTTCCCGGGTTAGAGGTTGATAATCATCGTACAATGGTGTGTTTGGTTGCTTATCACCGTATCCAACGTATCCTCTGTATCCACCTTATCCACCATAATCCGGATACGATTGTTGTGCCGGGTAATATGGTTTATCAGGCTCATTTTCGTAACCACCGTATCCATCGTAATCCGGATACGATTGTTGTGCCGGGTAATATGGTTCATCAACAGGCTCATCTCCGTATCCACCGTATCCCTCCAAATTACCTTGTTGCACGTATGAAGATTCACACCCGTATTCGTAATCAGGATACACTTGATGCACCGGATAATATTGTTCATTAACAGGTGGAGTCAGAGCCTCGTTCAAGTCTGGCAACTGTATCTTTTGATCAACAGGGACGCAGACACAACATCCCCCTCCTCCTCCTCCTCATTAGCATCATTCATTCACCACGAGTCATTAGAATACTGCTTACCGAAATAATTGTTGCGCGAAAATGATGCCATTTTAGCTCCACAGTCGATCAAGAAACTATAACAGAAGAAATGAATAAGAAGAATTGTTTTGTTTTGAATTCGTAGGGAAGGTAGATGATGCCTAAATAGGAATTTGAATTCACATTTATCAGCCGCGTATAGATCTATTCGCGGCGTATACCTTTATTCATGTGCTTAGACAACATCATATCAATGCCAAATCTGTCAGACATACTCTGTGTATAGTCACATTCTTTGGATGTTGCTTACTCCAAGGATGGTATGATGGTTTTTCCAACATTGGTAGTTAGTTGTCTCTAAATACTATGTGACATTCTTGAGAAAGCATATTAATGATCATGACTAGTCTACGCCATACATAAAAGCTAGAGGTGGTACCATCATAACAAATGCATAGTTCTCTACACATTTTTTTGTTTACAATGCCTTCTATTTCATGATTCGGATCGATTTGATTGAATTTGATAAGATAAGATAGATTTGAGATAAGATAAACAGATTCAGTAGATAAACGTTAACGAATTCGTCATCACAGGTTCCATACCGAAAGAGTTTACATCAACATTTAGGATATCACCCCTTGTGATCTCCTCTCAACCTACACACACTCTTCCACCCACTCCAGAAAGATGTGACACTGAAGGTTATGAGAATCTACAAATGATTAGGTATTTATAGTGATGGCTAAACATTAAGGCCAATTACTTTAAACATTAAGCCCATTTGTTTACATCCCCAAATAATTGTTCAAATCTTTTGCAAGCTATAAGACAAATTAACCTATTCAACACACGACTACACCAAGAATAATATTCAACAGACACACCAAAATGCACTAACAATACCTAAAACTCTTGCACCTTAATACACTGTGTTAAATTGTTTGTGTTAGGATTGTGGGGTAATATTGACATAGATGTGAATTATTAAGTCAAGCAGGTTATTACGTAGTTTGTTTATTATATGTTTTTTTAATTATGGAGTAGCTTTTATTTAATTTAGTTAGGAAGAATAAAGTGAGGTTTGACTAAGTTTGGGAATAAACGTTGGTAGAAGTGTGGGACCGGTTCATTAGGAGCTTTCCTTTAGAATAGGTAATTGCACATGTGATTTTGAAAGTTTCAGTATGTACGTTGGATGATAGCCTATTTAAAGGCATCTTTAGTATTGAATAATATAACCCGTTTTCTTTTCATTTTTCTTCTCTACAAGTTTCGTATACCCACTTTTGTTTCATATAACATCACTTTTCAAGCAAGTAAATAAAACCTTTCAATTGAATAAGAGATCTGGTACCAACATTTGGTATCAATGCTCATAGGGCTCGATCCTTGGAAGATAGCAGCAGAAAGATAAGCGAGTTTATGTTAGATTCTCGCAAGAAAGAAAGAAAGAAGCTGATTTAGATCAGCAAAGAAAGAAGAAAGATAGTTGCAACCTGCGAGAGAAAGAAGAAAGAAGAAAGAAGAAAAAGAGGTGTCGTGAGAAAGAGAAAGAGAAAGAGAAAGAGAAAGAGAAAGAGGAAAGCCAGGTGCTGTGAGAAAGAGAAAGAAGAAAGCCAGGTGCAACTTAGAAAGAAAAACTAGTAAGAAAGAGAATGAGAAAGAAGAAATCGACAAAGAAAGAAAGGCCAGTCGATTCAAAGAAGAAAGAAAGAAACTGAAGAATGGTGATGGTACAAGCAAAAGAAGCAGGCTCGATGTCTTACCAAGTTCCGACTTTGACCTCAACCAATTATCCGGTATGGGCTATCAAGGTTAAGTCTATTTTGGATGCACATGGTTTGTTGGAGACGATCGAACCGAGAGCATTAGGTGAAGACCCAGACCCGAAGAAATCAAAACAAGCGCTCACCTTCCTATTTCATGCTATACGGGAGGAGATGGTATTGCAAATGTCAAGTCACACGGACCCGAAGAAAGTGTGGGATGGTTTAAAAACACGCTACTTAGATGTAGATTGAGTTAGGGCGGCTCAAATTGCAACGCTGAGAAGAGAGCTTGAAGGTTTGCGGTTGAAGGAAGGAGAACTTGTTGATGATGGTGCTACTAAGGTGAGCGGATTGGTTTCAAAGTTGAGGGGTCTCGGGTACGAAATTGAAGAAGAAGAAATGGTGAGAAGGCTACTTGATGCAATGCCAACGTCCTATCTTCAAATTGTAACTTCAATTGAGCAATGCTTCGATTTGGACTCAATGCTCTTTGATGAAGCGGTTGGAAGGCTTAAGGGGTATGAAGAAAGACGGAAAAGCCTTGGTGAAAAGGAAGAAGAGCAAGGCCAACTTTTGATGACCGAACAAAAGTATGGTGGAAGTAGCAGACGAGGAAGAGGCCGTGGAAGAGGCTATGGTAGAGGTGAAAGAGGTTGAGGAAGAGGCTCGGGTCGAGGTGACAAAAGTGCATTTCGGTGTTTTAATTGTGGAGAATTTGGACACTTTTCTTATGAGTGCACTAAATGGAAGGCTAAAGACGATGAAGCTAATTTAATTCAGGATGTTGAGGAGCCGACACTACTTTGAAGAATAAACAGTCTATGTCAAGATTAGGGGGTGAGTGTTGGGTAATATTGACATAGATGTTAGTTATTAAGTCAAGTAGGTTATTACGTATTTTGTTTATTATATGTTTTTTAATTATGGAGTAAATTTTATTTAATTTAGTTGGAAGAATAACGTGAGGTTTGACTAAGTTTGGGAATAAACGTTGGTAAAAGTGTGGGACCGGTTCTTTAGGAGCTTTCCTTTAGACCACCCGTAGTGGTAAACAAGAATAATGCCCCCAACATGGGGAATTATACGACATGTGGCGTCCTAGTCACACATGGGGCATTATAGCAAAAGAGGCGTAGTGGGACATTATTCCAATAACGCCCATTCAATCATTTGACAATTATTTTTTTTAATTTAAAACATAAAGTCTTCATTAATTTAAAATAAAAATTACAATACTTGAAAAAAAAATACCAAAAAAAAAACAGAAAATTAAAAAAACCGAAAAAAAATTAAAAAAAAAAAGTAGATGATCTAAAGTCCATATTTTTCTCGTATTTTTTGGTGATGTATTTGCGCCAAGATCAACGCGTCGCCTTGGAGGTGGTCGATCGACTTGGACAAAAACTCAATGTCCTTTTCCATTTGTCTCGCCTCTTGCAACTCGTTGAACTTTTTGGTTTCGGCCACTCGGTCTTTCATAATCTCCCAACGTTTGTGGCCGAGGTCGCGAATGTCTTGGAGACGACGGTTCATCTCCTCGAAATCATCCTTTAACTCGAGATCGGAAGATGATTCGACGGTTTTTTTCCCGGTTCGTTTATCCTTTCTTCTACCGGGTGGTCGGTTCAACTCTTCTTGAACTTCCTCGTCAACGTCCACCACCTCATTTAAATCGACGTTGCGGGCATCCGATGTCGGAGTTGAAGGGTCAACGGAGGATGATGTTTTTGACCTTTTAGCTCGACGTCTACTACTAGACGTCATTGGATTAACTAGCGCCCACTTTGGACTTTTTCGTAGTAGCTCCCAACATTTATAGTACGTGAAAGGGCATTTCGTCCTATCGAACTCCTCCAAAGTCTTCGTTAAAACCCCGACGTCACTTTCACCGCTCGGGCGATTATCCCAGTTACGTTGGTAAACTTCTTGGAACGCGTGACACTTGTTGTTGATGTCGGTCCATTTGCTAGAAATGGAATCTTTGTCCCGATGCTCGCCTTGACCCCACGAGCTAAAAAAGAGTGCACGAACCCTATCCCAAAAAACGGGGCCCGTTTGAAAGTTTGCTACAAATAAAAAAAAAAATAAAAATATAAGTTGAAATTAAAAAAAATAAAAAAACAGAAAATAAAAAAACAGAAAAAAAAAACAGAATAAAAAAACAGAAAAAAAAAACAGAATAAAAAAAAAAATATAAGTTACCGGTATCTTCGTCCTCCGAAATGTCGAGCCACGCCCGAGTCAACGTGTATTCCTCGTCCTTCGTCCATTTAATGGTTTTTTTTGTACGTCGAGGTTCGTCCTTTTCCTTCTTCTTATGCGACCTTCTGCCGCGTTTCGATTTGTCTTGCACCGGTTCGGGTTGCGTCTCCGGCACGACATCGACATCGGGTTCGGGTTGTGACGGTTGCGACCCGCCGGCTTGACCATAGCCGTAGGTGGAAGGTACAAACGGAGTGGCGCCAGTCAAGTAAGCCGCGTACGGTAAAAAGCTTGGGTCCATGTCTTGAAGGGTATACGGGTTTTGCGGTTGCGTTGTGTTCGGGTTCGTGGGTCTTGCGGGGCCACCAAAAGGGGGTCGGTATGGATGCATGCTTGTAAAAAAATAGGAGAAAGTGGGTGTTTTTTATAAAATAATAGAAGAAAGTGGGAGAGAAAGTAGGAGGATTTTTATAAAAATATGGAGAAAAAGGGTTGATATATATATAGTGGGTAAAATTTTGAATTAAAAAAAAAAAATAAATAACTTTTGACCGTTTGTCAACGGTCGAATCTCGCAACCAAACAACAATTCAGCGTTTTAATAACCACGCCGGAGCCAATTTTTTTCAAAAAAAACGCCCGGAAACGCCCCATGTAGTGGGGGTCTTGGCGTTTTCCGGCGTTTTTTTTGAAATTTAAAAAAAAAAAACGCCCCATTACGGGGGACTTACAATAGGTAATTGCACATGTGATTTTGAAAGTTTCAGTATGTACCTTGGATGATAGCCTATTTAATGGCATATTTAGTATTGAATAATATAACCTGTTTTCTTTTCATTTTTCTTCTCTGCAAGATTCGTATACCCACTTTTATTTCATATAACATCACTTTTCAAGCAAGTAATTAAAACCTTTCAATTGAATAAGAGATCTGGTACCAACAAGGATATATACTTAAATGATTGTGTTTATAATGCAGGACGTTTTGTAGATCTTTCCTATAACAAGTTTAGCAGAGAAAGTATGATTCCATCTTGTAGTGAATCATTGTAAGTTTTCAGATTCCAAATACTCTTTTCTTGTTTGCATAGAACTTGAAGTTAAAGTCTATCTACCGCCTCTTCATTTACTAGGAACTTGTTCAGAAGCTACACAAGTGGGAATGACTCGTAAGCTTTTACCCTTCTTTTGGCTTTAACATAAATGGAAATTTAACTTAATGATTTTTTTTTGAACGGTAAATTTCTTTAATCCTGTCGTGGGACTTGAACCCAAGACCACACTCTCACAAGGTGTTTAAAGGATTTGTCTTTGCCAATGGACCACCACCACATTGGTAACTTAATGATCTTGCGAAGTGCTTTAATGAAAGGTTTTAATTACTTGAGTTTTCTGTGTTTAATTTAATGCAGAGATCTTGCGAAGTGCTTTAATGACTATCCTTGTAAGAAGGGTGAGCCCCTTTTTTTCACGTGATTGATGCCACCAATCCTGATCATAAAGCAAAAGCAAAGCTGATCCATTTTTTGTTTCTAATTTGTTGGTACAGACCAAAAATCAATTCATATCAATTGTGGTGGGGTAGGAGCTATGATTGGGGATAAGTTTTACGAGGCAGATCAAGAACCAGCTGGACCTGCAAAATTTCATCCTTTAAGAGCTCACTGGGGATTTAGTAGCACAGGAAATATATTGGAGTCTAAGGAGCATACACATATAGTAAATAATGTATCTAGACTCACAATGAAAGATGCTGAACTTTACACAGTGGCTCGCTTCTCTCCACTGTCTATAACTTACTACGGTCGCTGCCTAGCAAATGGAAGGTACACGGTGACTCTACATTTTGCAGAGATAGTTTTTAGGGATAACAAATCCTACCAGAGTCTGGGACGACGTGCTTTTGATGTTTATATACAGGTTGAAGGTTCTTACTATTTAAGAATTTTTTGGATTTATAGGTGTTTTTTAGAATAGCTAAGTGTTTCTACGCAATAATTTTTGAAACTACTTTGACAAATTGGCAGTTCCCTACCTTGGGAGCGAACTCATGCAACATCTGAAACTGAAATTAGAGTTTGTTGGTCTGGCAATCAAAGTATCAAACTCAGCAAGTTCGATGGTGGGGCAAAAAAAAAAAAAACAAAAAAAAAAAAAAAAGAAACAAAAAAAAGTCTTAGAGAACGCAGGAAAAGTCTCTTTTCTGACTAGCAAACTCAAATTCTTTGTCACCTTTTGCATGAGTTCACTACCCACGCCTATTTGAAAAAATGCGTAGAACTTTGTTTTATCTGATTTTACATTTCCTTTATTCCTTTCTGCAGGGTGCAATTAACATTAAGAATTTGGATATTAAAAATGAAGCAGGAGGGGTTGATAAGGCACTAATAAAAACAATAAAAAATATTCATGTATCTAATAAAACATTAGAAATTCGGTTTCAGTACGCTGGGAAGGGCACAACCGTAGTCCCAAGGAAATGGGTATATGGACCTCTAATATCTGCCATTTCAATGGAGTTTGGTAAGCTTATTGCCCACATGTGTTGTTTTTTTTATCACTCTGTAAGATTGTCATTTCTAATTTTAGTAATCACTACAAGAAAATTGTCGTTCAGTAGCACAACCAAAAAGTGTGACTAAAGTAATCTACAAATGACAGTCACACAATGTGGTTACAAATTTTATGTTCATACACCAAATAAAGTGTGGGTATGTTGGTTATCAAAAGCTGTTATGGTGAAGATCTATATACACTGATACAAAGGTTTGTGAGAATACGTTTTAGCGGCAACAAGTGTTTCTTTCTAATGTCCTTAACACCCAAAACCATAATGGACGAAAATGACAATTTGGGACAAACCAGGTTTTTAGACTGAGTTAGGCAATGTGATCAAAATGACAAAAATATGGAAAACTCAGGGACGCAGAGGAGAAAAAAAAAAGATTTGGACTAAAATGGCAATTTGGGACAAACCTCAGGGACTAAAATGACAATTTACTCTAATATTTAACCCACACCTTTTAGAAAGTGTTGATAAATGTTCTGTTATAGTGACCCTTTTTCGTTGTCGCTAAAACACACTTTCCTTAAAGCATTAATAAATAAGTAGCTTTAGCCTGTTTCTGATGTAATTGTCTTTGTTTAGAGGCTAAGCCTGACAGAAGAAGTACATTCATAGTCATTGGAGCTGTGGCTGCAGCGTTGTGCCTCACTCTCATAGCTGTTGGTATTGCAAGGCATGTGTCATGGGGTCACAAAAGGGACCAAATATCACGAGAAACAGGTGTTTTGAGTAGTTCGTATGAAAAACTTTTATTTCACATAGACACGTCAAATTTTATTTCACATAAACACAGACCCCCTCCCCACCTGGCATGGAGACTTGTGTTATGGCTGCCTACTTCTTTGTGGTTAGTGGGATAGAATTAGTTCATTGATAATATATTGTTTCGTTGCAGATTTAAGGGGACTGGATCTGCAGACTGGCGTATTTACATATAGACAGATCAAAGCTGCAACCGACAACTTTGCTGATTCAAATAAACTTGGGGAGGGTGGTTTTGGACCTGTTTACAAGGTAATGGTGAATATATTTATATAGAAGTTTCCTTTGGCGTTTTACATTTTGGAATCGACAAGGTACAACGTTTCACCGTGTTCCAATCTAAAAGATAAAATATAATAGAATCTGATAAACAAATTAAGGTGTTGTTGATATATCTCTAATTCTCTAATTGCAGGGTACACTCATAGATGGAACTTTAATTGCTGTGAAGAAACTCTCTTCTAAATCAAGTCAAGGAAATCGTGAATTTGTGAACGAAATAGGGATGATAGCCGGTATTCAACACCCTAATATTGTAAGGTTACATGGATGTTGTGTGGAAAGGAACCAACTACTTCTTGTTTACGAGTATATGGAGAATAATTCTCTAGCCCATGCTCTATTTGGTATTCTCCTCTTTTTCCCTCTATATTGATAACTTTAGCTTAGACTCAATATTTATTAATTCTCCTCTTTTTCCCTCTAATATTTGTGAAACATGTTGTCAGCTCTTGAATAATATTTGTGAGTATTTCTATGAGGAAATGACATCTAGTAATACAAAATACAAGGTTAATTAAGGAAAACCATGTAAACCTAAGGGACGACACTGAATCAAATCCAATCAACCTGGTAAATCCTATTTGCATGTCGAAGCAAACACAAGTTCTTGAATGGTATTCTTTTCTATAATTCAGGGAATGATAAAGCTAAGATGGAACTAGATTTCCCAACAAGACAACGAATATGTGTTGGCATTGCAAAAGGTTTGACATTCCTGCACGAAGAGTCTGTGCTAAGAATGATCCATAGGGACATCAAGGCAACAAATGTACTCCTAGACAGTGACCTTACTCCAAAGATATCAGATTTTGGTTTGGCTAAGCTTGATGAAGAAGAATACACTCACATTACAACCAGAGTTGCCGGAACTATGTGAGGGTCTTCTTAACTATATTCTTTGTCGTTTACCCACAACATTAATTGATTAAGTTTTGTTTATAATCCTCTGGATATATTTCTGCTTCTAACTTTCGAAGTTCATATATATATATTGGTATAGAAATTTGCTTATACCATAAAATCCACCAAACTAAACCGTTCGTCGTTATCTTCTTTCTTGCTCATAATAATCAGTTTCTTTTACTTTCCATCAGAGGGTACATGGCCCCAGAATATGCATTAAGGGGTCACTTAACCTACAAAACAGATGTATATAGTTTTGGGGTTCTTGCACTGGAAATCGTTTCAGGAAGGAGTAATATGAAACATCGGCCAACTGAAGAATCTATTTGTCTTGTTGATTGGGTAAAACTGCTTTAACTGAAACTACAGTTTTATATTATCCTACCCAAAAAACCCAGTTAAATTACAACCTTACTATCATTATATTTCTTTCATTCATAAGGTTGTTTCTCTAAAACAAAAGGGGAGTTTGATGGACTTGGTAGATCCAAGACTGGATTCAGATTTCAACAAAAATGAAGCATTAAGAATGATAGAGATCGCTGTATTATGCATCAACAAGTCCCCAGCTCATAGGCCTACCATGTCTGAAGTAGTAAATATGCTAGAAGGGAATATCGAAATTAAGGAACCAGATTTTAATCTAATTACATCTGGTGATGAGTTAAGGCTGCAGGCACTCAAATTGAAGCTTGAAGAGATACATTCCCCCTACTCTGGTGAACATGAGATTTCCACTAAACCATCATCTTCTATCTTGCATGACCTCTATCCTAATAGTCAACTTTCTTAAGAAAGTTGTTTCTGATGGCTTCTTAATCGGGTCGATGATTGAAATCAAGATTGCATAAACAAACAGTTGACGTGACGTTTTACGAACAAAGTGTCAGCTCGCTTATTTTACAACTCTAACGTTACTACTTATGATAATTACTTGTTGATACATATTTTAGTATGACAACAGCTGATAGGTTATATTGATCGAGTCTTGATGTAATGCTGTGTTGCTAGGTTTATTTAGAACGTTTGTTTTGTTATATATGTAACATAAGTATGATTCATACTGTATGAAGATGTCATACATATGGATTTTGGGTCATGTGCATGTAGGTCTAAGGATTCATACGCATGAAGCTTTCATGCGAGCTTCATGGGTATGAGCTTTCATGAGTATGAGATTGTCTATTTTCCGATTTTTTAGCGCATGTCACATAACTTTTTGAGAAGGGTGAAACTATTGGCACACCCAAGTCGCTATCTGTACACTTCAGGTTTATGTATAATTGTAGGTCCACCCGGAGGATCGAGTAACCTCTATTCCCTGTTTTCCGACAAACCCGAAAGTGCGGAATCTAAACGGGTAAGTTAAACCAAGTTACGAACACAAACATAAAGATTCAACGATTAACACTCCATTGTATTAACTCGTACGAAACCGTTACAAAGCAATGTTTACAAGATAAACCTATAAACTCTCAGTTGTGTGTGTGTGTTTACAGTGTTCGCTCTCAAATCTATTCAGATTTGCCTAACTGTGTTATGTCTGTTTGCTGTGTTTATATAGTAACACACATGACGAAATCAAGTCCCAGAAGAAAACCCATTGACGAAATCCAAGATCTGGACGAAATCATAGTGATTTCGTCCCATAGTGTTTTCGTCCCATTTGGTTTTCGCCAAAAGGGTTTTCACAAAACATGGATTTCGCCCAGTATAGTGTTTTCGTCCAATGTCATGGGCTTGGACTCAGACTTTCCATCAATGGGCTTTGACTTGGCATGAAGGACTTCTTCAAGTTGTTGGGCCTTGTCAATGGGCTTCTTCAATGGTCCAAATAACAAACATAAAACATATAAGCTAAAATGCATACTGCACACACGCAGTCACATTTATATCGTACAATACAAAGTAAATCGCATACCGAGTCAAGACAGGACGTTGTCTTGACTACGGCCTTCACTTCGTAGCCGAGTCGAACCGAGCCGAGCCGTATCCACATAATATGTATCAATAAACTTCCCCTTGGATGCTGCTCGTGAGGTTCGTAATCTCGTTCTCCATCTCTTGATGGTTCATTCATTCTTGTCGTAGGATCTTCAAAGTCTTCACGCGTCATAAGTAGAAAGTGTATCAACAAACTCCCATTTCATTTAGGTAGTGTGTTAACAAACTCCCCCTTTGATTATGCTTGGGAATCTTTTGATTTTCGATACTTGAGATCCTTGTGGTGTTGATGATTGATCAGCGGCAACTCGATCATCTTTATCATTTGAGTGCCTTCACATCGTGTCTTCATTCCACAACTTGTCATCGAACATGTTCTCCTCGCCTTTAGCATCTGCACATGCAAGAAATCTAAACGCGTAATGAGAACAACTGCTTGGAATATAGTTAACATTAAACAAATAACACACATGTGACCATGTTTTCAACTACCATCCGACAGTTAGTTTGAAAAGTTAACAGATTTTTCAATTTTGATTATTAACTTTCAAAACTTGCAAACTCTGACCGTTTATGAAGATTCAGTCGTTTTGGTTTTCATCAGATTTCAGGCAACGAAGATTTGAGTTCCAACATCGGTTAATCAAAACTAAAGCAGAAATAAAATCTTTTTGACTTTTATAAAGTTTATATTAAAACACACCTAAATTTTTTTTGGCATTTTGAATATTTCAAACTTAAAGACTGAAAGCAGTAAATAAATATATACAGAGTTGCAGAAACTAAGAAAAGTAAATATATACAGACATTCTTTTTGCGAGTTTCGAGGGTAAGAGAATCATATCAGTGTACGGTCATGTCAAAACGCTCTTGTTGTCCTTATTGTTAACATGTTGATAAACATCCTATAACGATTATCGGTATTGTTATCCACATAAGCTCAACTTATCAGATGTAATCATGGCGAGGGGATACGATTAGTGTATGATTTATACTTACCGACCGGTGTTCATCCACATCACGACACATTCCCGTATCAAGGTATGCACGAGAATTCATCTTACTGGTGAGTATACCATTTATCATCTGTTTTGACGTATATGAAAATGTGAGTAACTCACTTATTTTGATTGAAAACAAGCCCTATGTGATAGAATCACTTATTGATGAGGAACTTGATTTTTAGATGCATGAAGGGCACAAGAGCAAGTCCGTGAACAGGTCAGTACTTTCGTACAGCAAAGAGACGAACTTGACTCCCGGATAAATGTGATATATTATCACTTGTTTTGTGGACATGTGATTGTTGATCACTTATTGAGGTCGAATGCAATATGTACACGTATGTATGGTATCATGGAAGATCTAGACTTCGTCTCCGTTTTGTTTCGGTAAAAGAAACAACCATGATACCCAGATGATAAACAGCATAAAGACCACATATCTCAGAACCTCGGCAATCTCTCAAACGAAATTTCGGTACTAAGACCATATGCCAATGAGTGGTTCCCACCTGGTCTTCAGTCGATTTAAGTTTATATCACCCTGCACACTTTAAGATGATTGTGAGCCTACCGATACATCTTATATAGAGCTGCTTAACATTTTTCATTTTGCATTTTGCATTTCAGTTTAAAAAGATTTCAACAGACCACTGATGTACTATCATTTTCTGTTTTGCTCGCTAGGAAACTCATTTTTGTTTTTCTATTGTTTTTGAGTTTTGAAATTTTTCGATGTTTTTGAATTTTTTCAAATTTGGAATTACTCCCCCTAAAATCAACAAACTTACAATAAATTTAAAAACACAAAGATATTTCCAAAAACGATTTTCCGATGCGGATTACTCTTGCTTGACCTTAATGCCGTTTACCAATAATAAAAAGTCAAATCTTGATTTATCAAATGCTTTGGTAAAAAGGTCGGCACGTTGGTCATCAGTATGGACTTTAACAACATCGATTAGCCTTTTATCAAAGCAATCACGTATGAAGTGATACTTAATTTCGATGTGTTTGGTCTTTGAATGCTGCACATGATTTCTAGTGATAGATAAAGCAGTAGAATTATCGACTAAAATAGGAGTAGTTAGGAATTCAAAACCGTAATCGCACATTTGCTGTTGTATCCACAGGACTTGGGAGCAACAACTTGAGGCAGCAATGTATTCGGCTTCACAAGTTGATGTAGCGACACAAGTCTGCTTCTTGCACTGCCACGTTACGAGGCGAGTTCCTAAAAACTGGCATCCAGCCGTTGTGGATTTGCCGTCGATTTTGCATCCGCCAAAATCAGAATCACTGAAAGCAACTAATTCAAAGTTATCATCCTTAGGGTACCATAGACCGGTGTCTGGGCAACCCTTCAAATAATGAAAAATCCTTTTTACAGCTGTAAGATGTGAGGCCTTCGGGTTCACTTGATATCTGGCTAGCAGGCATGTTGGATACATTATATCTGGTCTTGATGCTGTGAGGTACATAAGGGATCCAATCATCGCACGGTAGTATGAAGAGCTAACAACTTCACCCTTCAAGTCTGGATTAATTCCGTGATTTTGCTGCAGTGGGGTACCAATGGGCAATGTGTCGGACATCTGGAATCGGCTCAAGATGTCTTGGACATACTTAGTCTGATGGATGAAAATCCCAGACTTCGTTTGTTGCACTTGCAAGCCCAAAAAGAAAGTCATCTCCCCCATAGCGCTCATCTCGAATTTATCCTGCATTACACGCTCGAAATCCCTACACATAACATTGTTAGTAGAACCAAATATAATATCATCCACATATACCTGAACCAGTAGAAGATCTCCATCTTGTTCTTTTATGAAGAGAGTGCAATCGATAAGACCTCTGCGAAAACCATTCTCCAGCAGATAATTAGATAAGGTTGCATACCAAGCTCGCGGTGCTTGATGTAGACCATAGAGAGCTTTGTTCAGCAATCAAACCCGATCGGGATGGATAGGATCTTCAAAACCTGGAGGCTGTTCAACATACACCTCTTCTTCCACTAGACCATGTAAGAATGCACTTTTGACGTCCATCTGGTAATCCTTATATCCTTTGAATGAGGCATAAGCCAGAAAGATCCGAATTGCTTCCAGACGTGCAACAGGTGCATATACTTCGTTGTAGTCGATACCTTCAATCTGACGAAAACCTTGAACGACCAATCTTGCTTTGTTGCGAATAACGATTCCACGGTCGTCCTTTTTGCATTTATACACCCAACGGGTACCAATCTTCTTATAACTAGCAGGTTTCTCTTCGAGTTTCCAGACACCAAGTTTCTGGAATTGTTGCAGTTCTTCCTGCATAGCTTCAACCCAAGAGTTATCTTTCAAAGCGTCTTTCCAAGTTCTTGGCTCTTCCTGTGATACATAACACGCGAAAGGCCAATCGTTTTGTTGACCAGATTCTCGAATCGCCGCATATAGGCCTGCGTTGTTGTTGTTTCGCAACATGTTTCTTGTTTGAATGCCACTTTGTACATTGCCTATGTTGTTTTGTTGAGGATGGGTATTGTGAATTCTTGTTTCAGGGTTTTCTGGAACTGGAATGTTTGTACCCAGATTATTGAAATTTAGATCAACAACTAATTCAATACCCGGAACTGATGAAGAGGATGATGCAGTAGCTTCAGCTGTTATAGGGGCGTCCACTGGAGGTGTACCCTCTGAAGTACCATGAACAGCTGATGTAGGAGCTTCTTGATCTGCATCTAGAAATTCTTCATCCTCTGAAGATTCGTTCAGTTCGGTTGCATCATGAAAATCCTCATTGTCGAGAGCATTATTGTTCACTGAAGATGGCTCTTGATTGACAACAATTGGACGAACCAACGGTGAATCTGTTGCGTTGTCACTCTCGAAAAACATTCTCGTCGCAGCATTTTCTTCAACTGCTTCAACATTGATCGAATTGAAAAAGTCATCGTACTCAAACATCCAAGGTTGACCTGGATTATTGACTGGCAAAGTGTGTCTTTGTATTCTGACTTCAGACCATTCCTCAACCCTTTTAGTCTGTAGATTCCAGACTCTTAAGTTAGGGGTGGCATAACCAAGAAAGTGACCTTCAATAGCTTTTGCCCCAAACTTTCCATTAGGATCGATCATTGTGCAAGGAGCTCCAAACGGTTCAAGATATGACAAATCTGGTTTCCGTTTGTGAAGAAGCTCGAAGCAGGTCTTGTTGTGTCTTTTGACTGTAAGGACTCGATTCATCGTGTAACATGCAGAGGCCACAGCTTCAGTCCAGAAGGGAATCGGCAATTGTGACTCTACTAACATAGTCCTAGCAGTCTCGATCAATGTACGGTTTTTACGTTCAGCGACGCCGTTTTGTTGAGGAGTATAAGCCGCACTAAATTCGTGAAGAATACCTTTTGATGTGCAAAACTCCGCCATGGCTTGATTTTTAAATTCAGTACCATTGTCGCTGCGTATCCGTCTAACCTTCAACTTATACAAATTCTCAATCTGAATGATCAAGTTTTTGATAATACCGAAAGTTGCACTCTTGTGAGCCATAAACGCCACCCAAGAAAATCTTGAATAATCATCAGTTATCACGAGGCAGTATTGATCATTCTTGATGCTTTTGTGCTTGACAGGACCAAACAAATCCATGTGCAAATGTTCAAGAGGAACTGCCACCGTGTTGATCTTCTTTGTCAGATGTTGTTTCTTCGTTTGCTTTCCTTTTTGGCATGAAACACAGACGTCTTGAAGATGGAAATTTTTAAGAAGAACACCATTCACTAATTCATTCGTCACCAAATGATTCATTTTGCGTAAGTGAATGTGACCCATACGTCTGTGCCAAGAGATTGAGTCTTTTTCCGTGGCTTTTGTAATGAAACAAGTTACTTGTGCAGTCGTTGTTATAGCTTGGCTCATATCAAGGACATACAAATCGTTTATCCTTGGAGCAGATAAGAGAATCCATTCTTTTGGAATCTTGAAGCCGGGTTTCAGCACGTAACATCCATTTGCATCAAAGTGTACTGAAAACTGTTTATCACAGATTTGTGAAACGCTGAGAAGATTGTGATCAAGCTGTTGTACAAAGTTGATCTTGTCAAAACTTACAACCCCGTTGGATACCATTCCTTCTCCAGTAATATATCCGCCTTTATCTCCAGCAAAAGTAACATAACCTCCTCTAATAGATTTAACGTCGTAGAGAAGCTTCATGTCGCCTGTCATGTGCCTGGATGCCCCACTATCAATAATCCAATGACTGCTGAAAGTTCCTCCTGGAACACCCTGCACATGTACTCACATGATTAGTTGGAGATGGGGACCCAAGCCTTTGTGGTCTTGGGTCTTCCATTTTCATCAACGTAAGTTACTTGAATTTCTCGATGTTGTAGAAATTGTGATGTTCCCCCTGATTCAATAACCGTTTTTGGTTTCCAGGTCTGTTTTGTTTTACCAGTTTTATTATTTAAAATCTTAACTTCATGATTGTCTGAAGTTTTTGAATTGTCTGGTTTGACAGAAACAATTGTTTTCTTAACCACATCGGTTTTGATTGCTTTTTCAATTTTCTTAACCTGTTGACGTTTCTATTTCTTTTCCCTTTCTTTTACAAGACGGGGATCTGGTTTTGATGAAACAGATCGCTTGCGGTCAATTTGGTCATGGGGATCATCAACTTTGGCTTTTTGTTTATGAAGATATGGACAATTTCGAATGATATGTCCAATTGTGCCACATGAAAAACATGATCTACGTTCTACAAACCCCGTAGTATCATGTGATTGTCTTGTCGATGAACTTTGTGATCCCGAGGTACTAGGTTTTGAACTGTTTGGTTCATTTCTTTTGAAAGAATTTACTTGAATGACATGATCTAAGTTAGATTTATTGGAAAATGTTTCAAGTTTATCTTTTCCCTTCGATTTCACAAAGTTCACTTTCTTGTCCTTTTTCTTGGTCTGTTTCTTTTGCCATTGAGTCGGTGAGTTACTTTTAGGTTTGGTGCAATTTTGCTGAACTTTCTCTGTTGGTAATCTTTGATTGCCATTTTGTTTGCGAATTTCAGCTCTTGGAATCGGAGGACACTGTGTTACCACAACGTGTGATCCTGCCTTTCCCAAGAACTTACTTGTTGAATCCTCAAAAATTTTACTAATTAAAGATTGATTAACATTCTTAATAGGAAAATCTTTGTCAGAGTAGATTTTATCATCACCAACAAGAGTGTACAGCAAATTCACACTCTCAGACTCTTGTGAGGAAGTAGACGTGGACTCGGTCAGAACAGTCGTAGCAGGTTTTGCGAAAGGATCACACAGAATATGATTCTCGAGAGGTATATCCTCTTCTTTGATTACCGCATCTGACTGTGCTGAGTCAGTATCATTAGATTCATCATCTGAAGAATCAGCATCCTCAACAATGATTGGAGGATCCTGATTTTGTTCAGCAGTTACAAATGTATCTGCTGACACATCCGAATCTGATGATACTTCCGATTTGTATCCAAGTCCCGTTGCAAATTCCTCAATGTCTAAAGGAACAGATTCTTCATAATGATTTCTAAACTCCTCATCAGGCAGTGCATCATAATTTTGTCCAACAGGTGGTGGACATTTCTTATATCCAATGCATGTGACATCCTTTTTCTCTTTTTGTGTGCCAATGATGTGATCCAGCACATATCTAGAGTTAGAATATCTGTCTAGTTTAAGCCGGATCGCCTCACTTTCACACTTTGTGCAGGCTAACTCTTTTGCATGCTTTCAAGACGATTGATATAAATGTTTATGTCAGTTTGTTTTCTTGAAACCATTTTTGTCAGTTCGGTTTTATCTTTTCTTAAAGTTGCAACCATCGTTTTAAATTCCTTTTCATGGTTTTCATAAAACATGTTAGCCTCTTTGCATTTTGAAAGATCCACTATCAACTTTTGATTGTGCATATTTGTCACTTCAAATTTGTTTTGCAAATCCTCATGTTTGCTTTGAAAATCACACCACTTAGCATCAAATGAAACATGTTTGTTTTGCAAGACAGATAATTCAGCATTTAAAGCATCATGTTTGCTTTGCAACTCAGACATATTAGCATCTAAATCAGCACATTTAACACTTAAGCTAGCACAATTATCACAATTAACAACAGTTGGTTCATCGACACATACCTGGCTTGATGAACTGCCGCCATTAGCCATAAAGGCTGAAAGAAGAGAAGAGAAGAAGAAGAATAAGCAGCTTGATCCAGCAGAATAGATCTTCTATCATTCCTTGCTGCAGCTTCTCCTAACAATTCATTGATATCTGCATCGATTCTCCCACTAGATACATCATCAGAATAATCTTCGCCTGAGGTTGAGATTTCCTCATCTGAACTCCTTGAATCACCAGAACTCTCTTCATCTGAAGATTCACCACCACTGGCGGAAGATTCTCCACCACTGGCGTGCTTCAAATCCTTAGCAGCTTCAGCAAAACAAGCTGCTCCTCCCTGATCACCAATGCCTAATTGTATTGACTAGTCGCAACCTTCATCTATTTGCACCACAAGAGCTTGATTTGTGTTTGATGGTCCTGCTTGATTGTTTGCAGGGACTAAGGTGCGATCAGCATTCCTGGTTTGATTCTGATTCTGTTGGTTGCCTCCTTGACCTTTGAAAGGATTCTGGTTCCCATGCTGAGCTGGCTTTGTGCATTCCCTCTTGAAGTGACCACGTTCACCACAGTTAAAGCACTTGACGGATTGCTTGTCGAACCCATACTTGGTATCTTTCTTGCTTTCCAAGCTGGTTCTACCCGTCCGTTCCATGAAGTCTTTAGCTCGCCTTACAGCACTGGCGAAAGCCCATTTGATGTCCATCATATCCATCTCTTCTTTATCGATCTGCTGATAATCTTCTTGAGTTAGATTGATGTTTCCGATCTGCCCTGCAATCAACCCACAATACGAGCTCACCAATGTGTTTAGTATCTCCATATGATCTTTAGCTACTTCAACGCTAACTTTGGAGAAGTTTGATGTGTCAAGCCGTACTGTATTTGACTTTGATGGCTGACCAGCAGATGATGTGCTTCCATAACAAGCTTGTTGTTGAACAGGAAGTGGATTCCCATACAAATCAGTGGTTGGAGCTGGCTTTACAGGAACTTGTATCGGATTGCCATATAAATCTGTGCTAGTGACAAACGCCGTCTGAAGTGGAGCATGTGAAACAGGTCTTGCAGAAGTACTAGAAGTTCCATAATACATATCAGGATTTTGTCGCACTGGTATTGTAGAAGTGCTAGAAGTTCCATAATACATATCAGGATTTTGTCGCACTGGAACCCTTTTTTCCTTTAGGATTTCTTCCTGATCTTTGTTCTCCAAGAGCTGACCGAAGTCATTGATGTTTGTCGTAGCCAATGTGCCATTGTATTTCAGGATTTCCAAGAAACCATTCCATTGAGGTGGCAGTGCATCGGCAAACTTTGTGACAACCTGTGTTGGAGTTGTTTCTACCTCATAATTGCTCACTTCAGTCAGCAAGTGATGAAATCGACTTGTCATATCTCCCAAAGATTCATTTTCCATACAAGTGAAACCATCAAACTCCTTTTTGAGTAAATCATGTCGCAATTGATGTGACTTTTCATTTCCTAGACCTCTTGTCTTCAATGCATCCCACAATCGCTTTGATGTCTTGAAGCTGACGAACTGATGATATATTTCCTTGCTCATCGCCTGAGTCAGAATAGCATATGCTTTCTTTTCTAAATGATATGCCTTTTTCCGGTCTTCCGAAAGATCTGCAAATGTAGCAGCAGTTGAAGCAGCAACCTCAAGAGTTTGATCGAAATCTGTAGTAAAACGTAACCACAGTTCCGTGTTTTGCCCATTGACATACGTCTGAAATCTATCAACCCAACCAGGATATTCGTTTAGGTGCATCAGTTTCGGTGGATGATTCAGACTTCCGGTCTCGCTTTCGCTTAGGAGTATACTTTGAATACTCAGAGTTTGATTTGAAACAAACGCCCATTGACCTGTCGACATTTGATTCGCTTGCGAAGATGCAGGTGTGGGAGATTCAGCCCATGATGGCGACAAACGCGTGTTTGTATACTTACTTTCCGTATTAGATGCGGGTGCGGGAGATTCGGCCCATGATGGAGATAAACGCGACGGAGTACCCCACCAATTCGGATTCATTTTTGATGTTTAATTACTAATACCTGAACAAATCACCCAAATTAAACAGTTAAAAATGTTTTACAAGTCTACTGTTAGAAATATCACAAGTATGAATAACGAAAATAAGGTGTTTTCGTCTGAAGAATGATCATGAAATTACTGTCTGAATACTGAAGTGATTTCGTTGAATGATGTTTGACGAAATCAGACTTGAATTTCGTACAGCATAAGTGATTTCGGCCAAGATAAGTGACGAAATCAGACTTGGATTTCGTTGAATGTGTTTTCGGCCAGGGAGTGATTTCGCCCAAGGGAGGTGATTTCGTCCAGCAGCTTGATATTGTTGACTGGACAAAAGTGATTTTGTTGACTGGACGCTGAAGCTGATTTCGTGAACAATACAAGTGATTTTGTCTGGTGGATCAACAAGTGATTTCGTCTGGAATGATGAGTGTTTTTGTCCAGAGAGGCAATGGGTGTTTTCGTCCAGCTAGATGACAAACACAAGTGATTTCGTCTGGTGGATCAACAAGTGATTTCGTCTGGAATCGAATGATGAGTGTTTTCGTTCAGAGAGATGATGATACTGATTTCGTTGATAATAAGAACCAGACAAGAAGATATTATCAAACCTTATCCTCTTACAACAAGACCTCGTTTTCAAACAAGCCTTACCTTATCAGACTTTTCACCAGAATACTCATGATGGTTTGTGTACACAAATTTCAACTTAAATTATTTTAATCATAAACACTTCACCAAAATATCAAATAAGGATCAAACACATATATATTTGAAGAACATTTTGAATAAAAGGATGAACACTTGAAGATTCTGAGATTTCCAGACAACAATTTTTGCACTAATGTTTAATAAAAACCAAATATTAATATGTAAGCATGTATTTTAACCAAGGTTTTGTAAAAACTTATAGCAAAAACATCAAGGTTTTCACGATTTCATAACTGTTTTCCAGAAAAGTATGATATTCAAACAAGAACAAAACTGAAAAACACTTTAAAATCTATTAAAACACAAGAAAAACAACTTGGTTTAAACAAGGAATCGAGCCAATGCTCTGATACCAATTGTAGGTCCACCCGGAGGATCGAGTAACCTCTATTCCCTGTTTTCCGACAAACCCGAAAGTGCGGAATCCAAACGGGTAAGTTAAACCAAGTTACGAACACAAACACAAAGATTCAATGATTAACACTACATTGTATTAACTCGTATGAAACCGTTACAAAGCAATGTTTACAAGATAAACCTATAAACTCTCAGTTGTGTGTGTGTGTTTACAGTGTTCGCTCTCAAATCTATTCAGATTTGCCTAACTATGTTATGTCTGTTTGCTGTGTTTATATAGTAACACACATGACGAAATCAAGTCCCAGACGAAAACCCATTGACGAAATCCAAGATCTGGACGAAATAACAGTGATTTCGTCCCATAGTGTTTTCGTCCCATTTGGTTTTCACCAAAAGGGTTTTCACCAAACATGGATTTCGCCCAGTATAGTGTTTTCGTCCAATGTCATGGGCTTGGACTCAGACTTTCCATCAATGGGCTTTGACTTGGCATGAAGGACTTCTTCAAGTTGTTGGGCCTTGTCAATGGGCTTCTTCAATGGTCCAAATAACAAACATAAAACATATAAGCTAAAATGCATACTGCACACGCGCAGTCGCATTTATATCGTACAATACAAAGTAAATCGCATATCGAGTCAAGACAGGAGGTTGTCTTGACTACGGCCTTCACTTCGTAGCCGAGTCGAACCGAGCCGAGCCGTATCCACATAATATGTATCAACAATAATACATCTTTAGATTCTTGTTTAACGTATAAACTCGTTGAATACTATGTATATGGCTGATTCCGAACGTATACGTAGTGGCTCGTAGATTTGTATTTTAACAATCTGATTCGTTTTGTGTACTTTCACCTCCAGATGTGGCGCGGAACATAGACACACGTAATCACCTAATATTTTTTTTAAAAATAAAAAGAAAAGCTATGGCAATACATGCTCAGATTAAAAAGAATAAATATGATGTAAATCTAATATATATATATATATATATATATATATATATATATATATATATAGGGTGAGGTTCTTGTAAAAAGGATCTTTTTTTGTGAGAAGTGTGAGAAGACATAGAAATTGACTTATAGGTATCATGTTTTGGACTTACGCATGATGTTTTGGGTTGTTTTAGTAAGAAAAGCACCAAACATAACAATTTAAGAAACAATGCAATGAATTCTAGGCATGAAATTTAAGACATAACTAAAACACATTACTTAATGTTATTCGCATGGTGTTTTAAGTTTTAAGCCTACAATTCATTGCATTGTGTTTTAAATTGTTATCTTTGATGTTTTTTTTTTTTGCCAAAACAACCTAAAACATCATGTCTAAGTCCAAAATTTGATGGCTACATACTAATTCCTCTGTCTTCTCACACTTCTCACGAAAAATGTCATTTTTACAGGATCCTAAACCTATATATATATATATATATATATATATATATATATATATATATATATGATAGGGTTCATGCGAGAACCACCTTTATTGCGAGAACCACGAGACCCAATGTGAACACGGGGCATTAATGTAAATACATAACAACTTTTAAATTAACCGCCTCCTCCTCCTCCCCCTGGACTTCAAACAATAATTAAATCATTGATCATATATTTGTCATCCAATCGAAATTAGGGCAATACGAACAGAATCAACGAGGATTGTGGAACAATTAGGGATAATCTGAAGAACAAACGTCCAACGGACTCGTGAATTCAGCATCCCTGCACCGTTCCATGAATTTGTTAGATTATATACTTTGTTTTGCACTCGTATATGATAATACGACTCTTAATCATCAATTTAGGTTTTTTTATGTGAATATGACGCTTAAATCGGCTGTTTCATTTCTGCATTATTCAAAATTGTTTTATATATGTGATTTTTTTGTGGGATGATGGGTGAATGTTGTGATAGAACTATATGTAATGTGGTATTTATGTGTTGTTTTTTTGTGAATGTAGTTTTGTTACTGGATAATGTTAGATATGATTGGCAATACGAAATGTGATTTGGTAAGGGTTAGGGTTTTTTTTATTGAATCAAAACTGTTGATAAGGTAAGTCATGTTAATGCAAATGTGCATAGTTATACACATATACGTATTTTGCCAAGTTAGGTTAATAAGGTCAGTCATATTGTACAAAATTGTATAATTATGCACATGTGCATAAGTTCTCAGAATAGGTTATTAAGGTCATTCATATTAATACACATGTGCATAGCTATGCACATATGCATAGTTTGTCAGAATATGTTAACAAGGTCAACCATGTTGTTGTACATGTGCATAGTTACGCATTTGTGCCCTAGTTATGCACATGTGCACAATTTGTTATAATAGTTTCATTATTGATTTATGTTAAATAAGATTGGTGGTCATACGAAATTAAATTTGTTAAGGATTAGTACTTTTTTTCTTTATGTAAGCAAATTTGTTGTTAAAGTCAGTCATGTTAATGCACATGTGCATAGTTATGCATGTATGTATATTCCGCCAGAATAGGTTAATAAGGCAGTCATGTGGTTTCAAATGTGAATAGTTATGAACATGTTCATAATTTGACATAATAGGTTAATAAGGTTGTATGTACATGTGCATAATTTAACATAATATGTCAACACTTTCAATTATGTTGATGCATGTGTGCATAGTGTATATGATGATGATAAAGTTAATGATAATGCATATATATTTGTTGAGATTGTATGTTTGTTTCGATTTGTTTATTATTGTACATCAACAATGGAAAAAATCAAAGAAAGTAACTTTTGTTTTAAAACCAATGGATGAAAGGTCAAATAAAATGTTGAATGGAATGAAAGATTATTACGGGACGGTTAAACAAAAAGGCAAAGAAAGGTTGATTAATGTTTGATGATGTAGTTGGGAGTTTATGCACATGTGCATCCCTTTATTAATTTCATGTTAAATAATATCATTTATGTAAACACATTAAATATATCACATGCAGGTGCACAAGAAGAAAGAAACACAAAAAGGCTGACAAGTAAGCGAACTCGTGATGAAACGTCGAAAAAAGGAGGTGAGGGAGTGTGTGTGGTAAAGAACAAGAAGTTGGCAAGATCAACGGTAACCACAACGTTTGATACCAACGTTTGATACCGATGACAATATGGTTGTCAAAAACATTACTGTTACGTTTTATGTAAAGTATTAAAACAAAGTTTAAAATGCACATGTGTATGAACATTATTTGACAATTGTGTGTGAATAAACATAATCAAAAAAGGAAAGCAAAACAAGCAGAGATAAGACATCAGCGATCAAGCTAATTCTATTAGTTCATTGTTAATAATAGCAACATCACTATTGTCGGAGGAGCACATATTCGATATACTATGCACAACTATGGGAGTGCATCTCGTTTCCATCTCTCGAATGAATGCAGTGTGATGGGATCCGTTCAATTTAGTTGTAACGGAATATGCAAAATGCATGAGAGCATAGGTAACCAATGCAGGTGAATCCTATGCACAAACAACTTACTGTTTGTTCAGGTACATTGAGGGAAACCTGCACATGTGCATAAGTTATAGTTAGAAAAATACGTACATTAATGGAAACATGGACATGTGCATAAGTTATTAAAGAAAACATGCACATGTGCATAAGTTATAATCGTAAAAAAAACAGTGGATGTTCGTGTGACTAGTCATGTATTTATATATTGATGACACAGATGTATGGACATAAATAGATAGGTCAACATATGGGTGCAACATATAGATGTGTACTATTAATAATATACCTAGCAAACGGGTCGGGTTAGATCGGGTCGGGTCATGGGTCAAAACGGGTCAATTATAAAAAAAGGTTGTTTTGGTTCGGGTCGGAACGGGTCCGGGTTAGAACGGGTCCGGGTCAGAACGGGTTTCGGGTCGGGTCGGGTCGGATCCGGGTCAGAACGGGTTTCGGGTCGGATCGGGTCCGGTTTTTTTTTTTTTTTGTGGTTCCTGAAGTTTTTTTTGCGCCTGCTGTTCCCAGTGCTTTAAAAAAAGCTAGTAAACAAACACATATTTTTGTAAAGAACAAACACAGACGATTGAGAAGACTTGTTCGTTTAAGTGTTCATGTACATAGCAAGAAAAGAGATCCATTTGATAGCAAAAAAAACATTTCAAAAAACCAACCAACATAAGGTCAACAAATACAACTATTCCAGTCAAATGATTCTTATTTACACCCAAACATACAAGATAACAAATTCTATGCTGATATTCCCAGCTTCAAACACAAACTAGGGGTGTGCACAGTTCAATTCGGTTCGGTTATTAGCATTATCCGTAACCGTAACCGAAGTCATCGGTTAACCGGTTTGGTTAATTCGGTTAATTTGTCGGTTTTCGGTTCGGTTTGGTTAATAACCAATTCAGCAACTTCACATACAAACATCAAATATCACTTAAAACAAAATCAAATTTAACAAACACTCTACCATTTACCCCAATTTTCACAACAATTTAACAAGAATAAGTCAATAGCACATAGGAATAAAGTAAAATAAGTACAGCTATTACCAGAAGAAGTAAGTGAAGAAGATGAAGAATAGGTACAACTACCTCCCTCCATTCGGTGACTGAATCTGACCGTTTGATCAACGTTGCAGCAGCTTATTCACACAAATTTTACGGTTATGATGAAGCGATGATGATACCTTAACCGGAAAAGATGCCGTCGCTGATGAAGATGCCGGCGGAGGGTGGGGGGTTTGTGGCGGAGGAGACGACAGAGACGCGGAGACGGTGGCGGGTTTGTGGCGGAGGAGATGGCGGAGGCCGGAGAGGATGAAGATGCTGTCGTCTGAATCGTTGATGATGAATTGATGATATTCATTGAACGTCTGAACTCTGAACCCGTGGTATCACCTAAAGAACCCTAAAGACCCGTTCTTCTAAGATTCTCAACCCGTTTCGACCCGCATAAACATTTTTTTTGTTTTTTTACTTAACCCATTTCAACCCTTTGACTTAAATTACTTTACCCAAACTCACCCATAGTATCTTATAAATAACCCAAAATGACCCATATCAAAGACTTTGGGTCAGAATTGCCCCCTCTAAATAATAATATCAGTTGCAGTTTAATGTAAATTATATGTTTATGGGAAGGACTGATATGTTGCAAACACATCTTATTTTCCTTGTGTATTTTGTATATTATTTTAATAGTTTAGAGTAATTTGTAAAATATTTAGACATATTTTATTTATTATTATTATTATTATTATTATTATTATTATTATTATTATTACAGTTCTCTCGGTGCAAAAAAGGATTAAATACAAGTTTAAACGGATCAATTAACGAAGAATCGGGACACATTATTTGAGAACAAGGGGGCGACTGAATACAATAAAAAAACTAAAAGAGGCGATCATAAGAGATGTACTCAAGGGTGTTTGAAGAGAAGGAAGCTTGGAGATTAAAGTCTAATATCTTAAAATTCAACGCTTTTCGGTTAGACGTTGTTTTATATTTTCATTTTTGTTTTGAACTTGAATATCATGACAATGTTTTCTAGAATTGTTTGCTTTAAATTTAATTGTGTTTCATTTATGAACATGCTTGGCTAAATTCTTTGTTGCTACCTAAGTGTAACAACTGTGCTTGTAATCACTATGAACAGTTCTGTTATCAATAAAACAATGTTATTTGATCTCAATGTTTGTTTTGTTATGTTTTACATTTTTCATGTTTTGACTTTTGTTCAATTCCAAACTCTACATCACTTTCTGGAGAGTTATACGCAAACTAGTGCGTAAACGTACTCAGTTTAATGCGAGAAATACTCTGGAACATCAACATATACTCAACATACCTTAAATAACCTTTACATAACTTAGAAATAAGTTTTGAAGGCTTTGGTATGGCAAAAATAAGTTAATTCGCTTACAGGGACTAAATATGACAAACTGCGAAAGTATGTCAATTTGAACTGTAACGAACATTCCGGAACATAACCATAAGTTAAACACACCTTAAATATCCTTTACATAGCTTAGAAATAGGCTTTGAGGGGTTTGGTGTGCTAAAATAAACTTTTGGGACATTCAGGGACTAAAAGTGTCAAAAAGTGCACAAGTTTGCATTTTCGCGCATAACTTACATTCTGAATACATCCGGACATCCAAAAATTTATGTAAGCACTAAAACATTTTATTTTAGTGTTCGGCATAAGAAAAATCCATGCGTCGCGTCATTTGGATCAGTTTTGCACTTTCGGGACCAGATTCGATGTATTAGCCGTTGTTTAATTCACAACCACACATTCTAACAATGCTTAGTCAACACATGTGTGGATGGAATTTAAACACCTAAACACCATGACATTTCAACACATGTGTGGATGGAATTTAAACACCTAAACACCATGACATTTCAACACATGTGTGGATGGAATTTAAACACCTAAACACCATGACATTTCAACACATGTGTGGATGGAATTTAAACACCTAAACACCATGACATTTCAACACATGTGTGGATGGAATTTAAACACCTAAACACCATGACATTTCAACACATGTATGGATGGAATTTAAACACCTAAACACCATGACATTTCAACACATGTACGGATGGGATTAAGGCACGTTTTCCATGAAACGATCTCAACGGTTCACCGAAAACTATATATACCCCATGCCTTTCATTGTTTTAAGGCACTAGAATCTGATTAGTTGTGTTCTAAGTTGAAACCTTGTTTCATACCTGAACTATATTGATCTAGATTAGCATTCGGGGACCCTTCGTAAGTATTCTTTCGTTCTTTTCCTTATTTTTACTGCTTTTCGAGTCAGAAAGTCAAACTTTGTTTGACTTTCAGCGTTGACCAGTAATGGTCAATGCGAAGTTCGATTGAACTTCGCAACGTGATTGTGATCACGATGGTCATAGTCCCTTGGGACTATGCCTACTGATTACCACGTTGTCTAGGGTCGTAGGGTAAGCGATCTAATAAATCGCTTATACCTCGAACCCGACCCATTTGGTCGATCATTAGGATCTGACCAAACACATTAGGTGACCATAGTAGGTAGGGAATAACCTTCCGAGGTTATACCCTATGGTCACATCGTTTAAGTAGTTGTATGATAGGTAGTTTATATGCCTTAGGTAAATTACCAGAATACCCTTTTCATGTATAATTGGTAATTAAGCATATGTAACCTAAACTTTTGTCACGTAAATGATTTTGTAACATGTTTAGGCATATAATACTTGTCATAGGACTAGTTAGGCGGTACGAACGCGTTTCACGCGCACGATGCGTTAAAGTAGCATAAGCTACCTAAACGGATCATAATGGGTCAATAAGACTTAGGTTAAGTTTCATTTAGCATGTAGGCTTTGTTAAACCATATCACGTGAGTTCCGACACTCATTTGGTTTACAAACCCTAATGCTACCCAGTCTTCCGAGATAGGTCCGGTTATTAACATAGTTACCTATACTAGGTGCCGTTTGATTCCGAGATCTCTAGCGTTGCTTGGTGATTATCTTTATACGACTGAGCAATCTCAAGTGAGTACATAGACCCCTCTTTTACTGTTTTCCAAACTGTTTTGGGGTGGAACACATGTGCCTACTTGTTACTTTCAAGCTTTCCTGTTTTCACATCATATACATGCTATGTTCGTTAGTACATAATAGTACATGATTTCATTTCATCTTATGCTAGGTGTGCCCATTGTGTGCATTACTTAGTACATTGTTTTACATGACATTTCATGCTAGGTGTGCCCATTGTGTGCATTACTTAGTACATTGTTTTACATTACATTTCATGCTAGGTGTGCCCATTGTGTGCATTACTTAGTACATTGTTTTACATGACATTTCATGCTAGGTGTGCCCATTGTGTGCATTACTTAGTACATTGTTTTACATGACATTTCATGCTAGGTGTGCCCATTGTGTGCATTACTTAGTACATTGTTTTACATTACATTTCATGCTAGGTGTGCCCATTGTGTGCATTACTTAGTACATTGTTTTACATTACATTTCATGCTAGGTGTGCCCATTGTGTGCATTACTTAGTACATCGTTTTACATGACTTTTCACGCTACGTATGTTCATTTGATTACATACTTAGTGCATCGTTTTCACATGCTTACATTTTGTTATGACATTTGGTTTGTTTACATGGGACAATACATTCATTAACATTAGCTACGCCGTTCGTTAGTAGGTAGTGGTACCATAGGAATTGACAACTCCCGTTCCGGACATCCCAGGGAAAGGGGACAGAAAGGAATGACCGAATTCGATGATATAAGACAGATAGACCTTTAATTTGTTTAAAGGGTTTATCACCACAGTCACAAGGCTTGGATGTATGCATTTTCACAATACCGCATAAATGTTCATATTAAATCGTTGCATGCATTTACACAAAACATAGCGTTGATTTAAACCAAGTTTTACTTCAATACTTTGTTTTTGTGCATATGGTTTAGTTGAGACATTTCACTTGCCATACATGACATATTTGACATAGACATTTGACATGGATATTTGACATAGACATTTGACATGGATATTTGACATAGACATTTTGACATGATTTACATCTTGACATAAACACTTTGACATATTATTCAATACATTTGACAATTTGTTTAAACATAGACTTCTTACATTGATTGATTTGGTTTGATTAAGTGATTAAGTAACGATGCGTGTGTAATATGATACAAGCATGGTGGATACGCCGCTGGTACTTCCTATATATAAGTGTTTGTATGGTATTACATGTCGTAACGTTATTTGAATCATTTCTATATTGAGACATAGAACATTTTATACAAATAACATACTTTTCATAAGACATTGATTTACAAAACAACTTATCTTATACAAACACATCTTTTTACATGGTCATTTATTTAACTGACATTTACTTATACATATCATCTGATCTTATTGTTTTCAAATGATTTACAAGACAAAGCAAATTACAAGGTTCATGACTAAACATTTTTCTTAAACATAAGTCATGAATCCTATTTTCAAAAACCTATGTATCTCACAGGCATTTTTATGCTGACGTACCTATTTTCACATGTGTTTTCAGGTGCTTTTCCATAGGATGTTGATCATGATACTAGGGCGGACCTGTGCCTTAGAGACTTTAAAAGATGATAGACTATGTTTAATTATGTTATAAACTCTTTTGTTTACCGTTCAAGACAATGTAACACCTTTGTTAAATAAATAAAATACACTTTGTGTGCCACGGTTATGAAACAATTAAATTCTGTCGCAACACGCCCCGATGTTTCCGCCGCGATTTGTTGTTTTACGCGGTCGGGGTGTGACAGAAGAGTTGGTATCAGAGCCAATGGTTATAGGGAATTAGGTTATTAGTAATGCTTTGACCTAGACTATAACTTTTCTAGGACCCTAACACAAGTTATCTTGTGTTTAGATCTTAAAACATGTACATCACCTATCCTTAGGTGATTAACAAAACAAGAACCAAATTTTCCGAATCGATTTTTGAAAAACAATCATCCGTTTTTGAATGATTTATTACAAGGTTTTGAACCCTCAATTGTAAGGTTTTGAACCCTCTGTTATATGGTTTTGAACCCTTTTCAGTTTGGTTTTTGGCCTTGTGCCTTCAAATTTTCAAAATCCCGTCAAACGTTTTGGGTTTTAAATAATGTGAACATGTGCAAACTGGAAGGGTGAATGCCTGTATTCTGGGTTTTCTGTCTAGGCAACTACTTCGTATATATCTCATCAGACGCGAGACCAGTTGTGCTTACCTGGGAATTCTTGGGATGAGTGTTCACTTATAGGCGAGCATGTCTTCATTATACATTATTTTTGACCCATTTACTTTGATTAGTCACTGTGTGTTGTTTGTTTGCTCTGTGATACGGACGAATGACCACCATCTTTGCTTTTGTTGATTTTGTTTCATCTCATTCTCTTCATCCAATCATCTCACTCGTTTCCTTTCATGTTTTCCTCTTTTAGAATGCCTCCTCGACGCGAGAACCAGATAGCTACTGCCGAGCTGGCAGAAATTATTGCGCAGCAGATGGCTGCTCAATTCCCAAATCTCTTTGCTCAATGGCAACAAGCCAACAACAACAACAATGGTCCGTGCAAATACAAGGATTTTAATCAGGCTAAACCACTCAAGTTTAGTGGTTCTGAGGGAGCGACTGGGCTTCTTCAGTGGTTCGAGAGCATAGAGAATACTTTTCGCCATGTGAAGTGTCCGGATAATCGCAAGGTCGAGTTCTCCTCGAGCGTGTTTCAGAAGAGGGCTCTTACATGGTGGAATGGGGTAATGAGAGACCGAGGTGCAGAAGTTGCTCTCGCACAGACATGGGCTGAACTTAGAGCCCTTATGATGAGGGAATTCTGTCCTCGTCATGAGCAGCGAGCGTTGGAGAAAGAGTTTGATGTTTTGAAGCAAGACAGTGGTGAGCACAGGGCTTATACTGATCGGTTTGAAGAGTTGAGTCTGCTTTGCCCAACAATGGTCACCCCACTCGACAAGGCTATCGAGAGATACATCGATGGTCTACCTGACTCGGTACAAGACATTCTTACTGGTAGTGAACCTGCCACACTCCGTCAGGCGATCGAGTTATCAGCGACATTGACTGAGTCGCAGATTAGAAAGGGAAAGCTACACAGGAAGGGTGACAAGGGCAAGAAGCAGTCGGCTGACAAGGAAGATAGCAAGAAAGGTCAAAACTTGAATGGAAAGAACTCTGGTTCTTCGAAGAGGTCAAGGAAGCGTAAGGCTTCCCAAAATTTTGCTATCACTGCCCAAGCTAATCTGGCAGCTCCCAACCAACCCGCACAGCTTCCAGCAAAGAAACCCTATACAGGGAATGCACCTTTGTGCAATAGATGCAACAGTCACCACCAGCCGCAACTTCCATGCCGTTTCTGTACTAACTGTGGGAAGTCAGGCCATCTTGCCAATGTTTGTCGGTCTGCTCAGAATCCCGCGGTTCAGAACCCGGCTCAACAAGTTGCTCAGCAACAGGGTCAAGCTGCAAGACCATATTACCCACCGGGTGCTTGTTATAATTGTGGGGACCTGACCCACTACAGAAACCGGTGCCCAAGGCTAGCCAACTAGAACCAGAATCAGGCTCCGGCTCGAGGCCGAGTTTTTAACATGAATGCCCAAGAGGCACAGGCTGACGATAATGTGGTGAACGGTACGTTCTTTATTAATAATCAGCCTGCATCTGTTCTTTTCGATTCTGGTGCCGATAAGAGTTTCGTGTCTTTGTCCTTTGAACCAATGCTTCGAGTGTCTAGAACGAAACTAGGCAAATCTTTGACAGTAGAAGTTGCTAATGGTGAACCCATTATTCTTGATTCTGTTCTTCGCAACTGCCAGTTGAATCTTAACGACCATCTTTTTCCTATTGACCTCGCGCCTATGCAACTTGGAAGCTTCGACGTTATTGTGGGAATGGATTGGTTATCCAAGCATCACGCAGAGATAGTTTGTTCTAAGAAGATTGTTCGTGTGCCGCTTTCGACAGGCGAGATTCTGCAGGTTCAAGGTGAGAAGCCCACCGGTGGTCTCAAACTCATGTCTTGTTTTAAAGCTCGGAAGTATCTGCAGAAGAACTATGTGGCTTTCTTAGCACATGTTACAGAAGATAAAGGCAAGGGTAAGTCTATTTCAGATATTCCTGTCGTTCGGGATTATTCTGAAGTATTCCCTGAAGATTTACCTGGTCTACCTCCAGCACGCCAAGTCGAGTTCCGCATTGATCTCGTACCTGGTGCAAATCCCATTGCCAGAGCTCCATATCGTCTTGCACCATCTGAGATGCAAGAGTTGTCTAAACAGCTTCAGGAGCTCTCTGACAAAGGTTTTATACGTCCTAGTTTTTCACCTTGGGGTGCTCCCGTTCTTTTTGTCAAAAAGAAGGATGGATCCTTTAGGATGTGTATCGATTATCGTGAGCTTAACAAGCTTACCATCAAGAATCGATATCCCCTACCTCGCATCGACGACCTCTTTGATCAGTTACAAGGCGCTTCTTATTTTTCGAAGATTGATCTGCGATCTGGATATCATCAACTTCGGGTGCAAGAAGAAGACATTCCGAAGACAGCATTCCGTACTCGTTATGGACATTACGAGTTCACAGTCATGCCATTCGGTTTGACTAATGCTCCTGCTGTTTTCATGGACTTAATGAATAGGGTCTGTAAACCTTATTTGGATCAGTTCGTCATTGTTTTTATCGATGACATCTTGATTTACTCTAAGACGCGAGCTGATCACGAGCAGCATCTTCGTCTTACTCTGGAACTCCTGAAGAAAGAGCAACTTTTCGCCAAATTCTCCAAATGCGAATTTTGGCTTAAAGAAGTTCAATTTTTGGGACACATTATCAACGAACGAGGTGTTCATGTAGATCCCTCCAAGATCAGTGCGATTAAGGATTGGGATACGCCTACTACTCCTACTGAAGTTCGTTCATTTCTTGGTCTAGCGGGTTATTATCGCCGCTTCATTGAAAACTTCTCTAAGATTGCAGTTCCTCTAACTGCTCTAACTCAGAAGAAAATGCCCTTTTTCTGGGGATTCAAACAAGAGGAAGCTTTTCAACACTTGAAGCAGAAGCTTTGCGATGCGCCTGTACTATCATTGCCTGAGGGTGATGATGATTTTGTCGTGTATTGTGATGCATCTAAATTGGGTCTTGGCTGTGTTCTTATGCAAAGAAACAAAGTCATAGCCTATGCATCGAGGCAGTTGAAGATACATGAGAAGAACTACACCACTCATAATCTTGAGTTGGGTGCAGTTGTCTTTGCTCTCAAGATCTGGAGACACTATTTGTACGGTACAAAATGTGTGGTTTTCACTGACCACAAAAGTCTTCAGCATATCTTCAACCAGAAAGAACTCAACATGAGACAGCGACATTGGGTTGAGCTTTTAAACGACTACGACTGCGAAATTCGCTACCATCCTGGTAAGGCGAATGTCGTAGCTGATGCATTGAGTCGCAAGGAACGTACTAAGCTTCATTGTGTACGTGTTCAATCTGTTATTCAAGCTCGATCTGATATTCAAGCCCGCATTTCTCAAGCTCAACAATCTTGTGTTTCACAGGGTTTGATGGATAAGGAATTTCCCTATCACATATCACCTGCTCTTGAACTGAAGGACAATGGATCATATTACTTCATGGACCGTTTGTGGGTCCCAAGCCAGGATGATCTTCGTACCTTGCTTATGGATGAAGCCCATAAGTCTCGTTATTCTATTCATCCGGGCTCAGATAAGATGTATAAGGATCTTCGTATTCACTATTGGTGGCCTGGTATGAAGAAAGACATTGCCTTATACGTATCAAAATGCCTTACTTGTCTTAAGGTTAAGGCTGAACATCAGCGTCCTTCTGGTTTATTGGAGCAACTAGAGATCCCAGTTTGGAAATGGGAAAACATTACTATGGATCTTGTTACCAAACTTCCACGCACCAAGAAAGGTCATGATGCCATCTGGGTAGTCGTTGATCGTCTCACAAAGTCAGCGCATTTCTTGCCAATCCGCGAGGATTTTCCTACTGACAGACTTGCTCAAATCTATGTGGATGAAATTGTAGCTCGACATGGTGTTCCTTTGAACATCATTTCTGACAGAGATGCTCGTTTCACTTCTCACTTTTGGAGAACCATGCAATCTGCTATGGGGACCCAACTTAATCTGAGCACAGCTTATCATCCGCAAACGGATGGTCAATCTGAGAGAACAATCCAGACTCTGGAGGATATGCTAAGAGCTTGTATGATCGATTTTGGTGGTAGCTGGGATTCACATCTTAAATTGATTGAATTCTCCTACAACAACAGTTATCACACTAGCATCAAAATGGCTCCTTTCGAAGCTCTCTATGGTCGAAAATGTCGTTCACCAGTCTGCTGGAATGAGATTGGCGAGGCTCAACTTACTGGACCTGCCCTCATTTTAGAGACAACTGACAAGGTCAAGAAAGTTCGTGATAACCTTCAGGCAGCTAGAAGCCGTCAGAAGATTTACGCGGACCCAAAACGCAAAGCCTTGGAATTTCAAGTCGGTGATCGAGTATTACTTAAGGTCTCACCTTGGAAAGGTGTGATCAGATTTGGAAAGAAAGGAAAACTTGCACCTAGATACGTTGGACCATTCAAGATCGTCGAAAGAATCGGAAAGGTAGCCTACAGACTTGAGTTACCTCCTGAACTGGGAAATGTTCATCCAACTTTTCACATATCAAATCTCAAGAAGTGTACAGCTGATGAGAACTACTCCATACCGCTTGACGAAATTCGTGTTGGCAAAACACTGAAATTTGTTGAGAAACCAGTGGAAATCATGGAACGTGAAGTCAAGTGGCTTAAACGCAAGCGCATTCCTTTGGTCAAAGTTCGCTGGGAAGCTAAACGTGGACCTGAGTTTACTTGGGAACGCGAAGATCAAATGAAGGCGAAATATCCACATCTTTTTCCACGAGTTTCCTCTAAATAAATTTCGGGACGAAATTTCCACAAGTAGGGGAGACTGTAACAACTGTGCTTGTAATCACTATGAACAGTTCTGTTATCAATAAAACAATGTTATTTGATCTCAATGTTTGTTTTGTTATGTTTTACATTTTTCATGTTTTGACTTTTGTTCAATTCCAAACTCTACATCACTTTCTGGAGAGTTATACGCAAACTAGTGCGTAAACGTACTCAGTTTAATGCGAGAAATACTATGGAACATCAACATATACTCAACATACCTTAAATAACCTTTACATAACTTAGAAATAAGTTTTGAAGGCTTTGGTATGGCAAAAATAAGTTAATTCGCTTACAGGGACTAAATATGACAAACTGCGAAAGTATGTCAATTTGAACTGTAACGAACATTCCGGAACATAACCATAAGTTAAACACACCTTAAATATCCTTTACATAGCTTAGAAATAGGCTTTGAGGGGTTTGGTGTGCTAAAATAAACTTTTGGGACATTCAGGGACTAAAAGTGTCAAAAAGTGCACAAGTTTGCATTTTCGCGCATAACTTACATTCTGAATACATCCGGACATCCAAAAATTTATGTAAGCACTAAAACATTTTATTTTAGTGTTCGGCATAAGAAAAATCCATGCGTCGCGTCATTTGGATCAGTTTTGCACTTTCGGGACCAGATTCGATGTATTAGCCGTTGTTTAATTCACAACCACACATTCTAACAATGCTTAGTCAACACATGTGTGGATGGAATTTAAACACCTAAACACCATGACATTTCAACACATGTGTGGATGGAATTTAAACACCTAAACACCATGACATTTCAACACATGTGTGGATGGAATTTAAACACCTAAACACCATGACATTTCAACACATGTGTGGATGGAATTTAAACACCTAAACACCATGACATTTCAACACATGTATGGATGGAATTTAAACACCTAAACACCATGACATTTCAACACATGTACGGATGGGATTAAGGCACGTTTTCCATGAAACGATCTCAACGGTTCACCGAAAATTATATATACCCCATGCCTTTCATTGTTTTAAGGCACTAGAATCTGATTAGTTGTGTTCTAAGTTGAAACCTTGTTTCATACCTGAACTATATTGATCTAGATTAGCATTCGGGGACCCTTCGTAAGTATTCTTTCGTTCTTTTCCTTATTTTTACTGCTTTTCGAGTCAGAAAGTCAAACTTTGTTTGACTTTCAGCGTTGACCAGTAATGGTCAATGCGAAGTTCGATTGAACTTCGCAACGTGATTGTGATCACGATGGTCATAGTCCCTTGGGACTATGCCTACTGATTACCACGTTGTCTAGGGTCGTAGGGTAAGCGATCTAATAAATCGCTTATACCTCGAACCCGACCCATTTGGTCGATCATTAGGATCTGACCAAACACATTAGGTGACCATAGTAGGTAGGGAATAACCTTCCGAGGTTATACCCTATGGTCACATCGTTTAAGTAGTTGTATGATAGGTAGTTTATATGCCTTAGGTAAATTACCAGAATACCCTTTTCATGTATAATTGGTAATTAAGCATATGTAACCTAAACTTTTGTCACGTAACTGATTTTGTAACATGTTTAGGCATATAATACTTGTCATAGGACTAGTTAGGCGGTCCGAACGCGTTTCACGCGCACGATGCGTTAAAGTAGCATAAGCTACCTAAACGGATCATAATGGGTCAATAAGACTTAGGTTAAGTTTCATTTAGCATGTAGGCTTTGTTAAACCATATCACGTGAGTTCCGACACTCATTTGGTTTACAAACCCTAATGCTACCCAGTCTTCCGAGATAGGTCCGGTTATTAACATAGTTACCTATACTAGGTGCCGTTTGATTCCAAGATCTCTAGCGTTGCTTGGTGATTATCTTTATACGACTGAGCAATCTCAAGTGAGTACATAGACCCCTCTTTTACTGTTTTCCAAACTGTTTTGGGGTGGAACACATGTGCCTACTTGTTACTTTCAAGCTTTCCTGTTTTCACATCATATACATGCTATGTTCGTTAGTACATAATAGTACATGATTTCATTTCATCTTATGCTAGGTGTGCCCATTGTGTGCATTACTTAGTACATTGTTTTACATGACATTTCATGCTAGGTGTGCCCATTGTGTGCATTACTTAGTACATTGTTTTACATTACATTTCATGCTAGGTGTGCCCATTGTGTGCATTACTTAGTACATTGTTTTACATGACATTTCATGCTAGGTGTGCCCATTGTGTGCATTACTTAGTACATTGTTTTACATGACATTTCATGCTAGGTGTGCCCATTGTGTGCATTACTTAGTACATTGTTTTACATTACATTTCATGCTAGGTGTGCCCATTGTGTGCATTACTTAGTACATTGTTTTACATTACATTTCATGCTAGGTGTGCCCATTGTGTGCATTACTTAGTACATCGTTTTACATGACTTTTCACGCTACGTATGTTCATTTGATTACATACTTAGTGCATCGTTTTCACATGCTTACATTTTGTTATGACATTTGGTTTGTTTACATGGGACAATACATTCATTAACATTAGCTACGCCGTTCGTTAGTAGGTAGTGGTACCATAGGAATTGACAACTCCCGTTCCGGACATCCCAGGGAAAGGGGACAGAAAGGAATGACCGAATTCGATGATATAAGACAGATAGACCTTTAATTTGTTTAAAGGGTTTATCACCACAGTCACAAGGCTTGGATGTATGCATTTTCACAATACCGCATAAATGTTCATATTAAATCGTTGCATGCATTTACACAAAACATAGCGTTGATTTAAACCAAGTTTTACTTCAATACTTTGTTTTTGTGCATATGGTTTAGTTGAGACATTTCACTTGCCATACATGACATATTTGACATAGACATTTGACATGGATATTTGACATAGACATTTGACATGGATATTTGACATAGACATTTTGACATGATTTACATCTTGACATAAACACTTTGACATATTATTCAATACATTTGACAATTTGTTTAAACATAGACTTCTTACATTGATTGGTTTGGTTTGATTAAGTGATTAAGTAACGATGCGTGTGTAATATGATACAAGCATGGTGGATACGCCGCTGGTACTTCCTATATATAAGTGTTTGTATGGTATTACATGTCGTAACGTTATTTGAATCATTTCTATATTGAGACATAGAACATTTTATACAAATAACATACTTTTCATAAGACATTGATTTACAAAACAACTTATCTTATACAAACACATCTTTTTACATGGTCATTTATTTAACTGACATTTACTTATACATATCATCTGATCTTATTGTTTTCAAATGATTTACAAGACAAAGCAAATTACAAGGTTCATGACTAAACATTTTTCTTAAACATAAGTCATGAATCCTATTTTCAAAAACCTATGTATCTCACAGGCATTTTTATGCTGACGTACCTATTTTCACATGTGTTTTCAGGTGCTTTTCCATAGGATGTTGATCATGATACTAGGGCGGACCTGTGCCTTAGAGACTTTAAAAGATGATAGACTATGTTTAATTATGTTATAAACTCTTTTGTTTACCGTTCAAGACAATGTAACACCTTTGTTAAATAAATAAAATACACTTTGTGTGCCACGGTTATGAAACAATTAAATTCTGTCGCAACACGCCCCGATGTTTCCGCCGCGATTTGTTGTTTTACGCGGTCGGGGTGTGACACTAAGCTATGGATAATTGTTAATTTTACTTGCGGTTCCCGGTTCAGTTATGTTTTGGCTTTATGTTATGGTAAAAGTGTTCTAATCTAGGTTCTAATGTTTATGTGTATTTAATAATTAATGGTTTATATTTGTTCCACCTTTTCTTGGTTAAAATTAATTGCGTGTTAATTAAATCTAGGATTTGGTGATTTCGTTAACTTTGTGTTTTCGACTAATCTTGTGGTTGCTAGATGTATTAAACCCTAAGAATAAATTAATAAAATATTTGGTAATTTAATATTCTACCATCTTTGAGACCGAGAGGAAATTTGATGTCGGGTTGTCTTGATCATTAGACAGGTTTAGGCGTTAATTGCACGAGAGTGAATTACCCTAGGTTTTCTTGTGATTTTTAGCAAACCGTGTTAGAACCTAATTAGAGTCACCACCCCGTACATCTCTTACACTTCCCGGATGTATTGTTTCTAGTGGGACTGAGAGGTAATCTAGATTTAGGGTACCATAACCTAGTTGGAGAGACCGAGAGGTGATATAACATTAACCGGTGAGTTTATAAACTTTTCTTGACCCTAGACTGCGACCTGTTTGGAGAATGATCTGCCAGCCAGTTTAGGTCTTTTTAGTGAACATTAAGATCCCGGTAGCCAAAACTTAGTTATTCCATTCCGAGAACCGTGAGTAAATTGACATGCATCTTGCCTAGGTAGCTACTTTTCCATCATCTGAATTCACCTAAATTCGTTATTTGTTTGCTTTGCTTTCATGTTTGCTCTCTTATTTAAAATTTTAGTTGTTAATATAAATCGAAACACTCATTAAACATTATTAGACTAGGACTCGACAAAAGTTTAGTATCGAGAGTCGCGCTCATTGGGTCCATGGATTGATACTCGGTCTTACCGACTTGACTACATAACGACTGGTGCACTTGCCGACTGTGTGTAATTAAGCTAGTTTCACCATTTAATTAGGTGTTTTAAAAATATATTAAACATTTTACACATCAAGTTTTTGGCGTCGTTGCCTGGGACACACAGCGCTTTCCAGAACGACCCGAGTCGGGGATTTAGTCACTTTACTGTTTTCTTATCTTTTTTTTTCTTTAGTTAAAAATTCAAAAACAACATAAAACCAGAAAAATTCAAAAAAAAAAATTAGTTTAGTTTCCCTTTCTAGTCGCTTCTCAGCTTATGCGCACTTGTTCTTCAGGCACACCTGAATATTCCCCATTCTCTGAGCTCGAATCCAAATTCCACCGTCGCTTACGCCAGCTAAAATTTAGGGTCCCTGAAGTTGAATTTAATCTTGATTCTGATTTAGACATGGCTGCCCGTAGAACTGTTGCTGATATGATAAATGTCACACCTGCCCACATTCGGTCCAGTATCACTCAACCCGCTATTGAGGCCAATAATTAGACCATCCCACCCTCTCTTATTAACACTATAGCTTAGACTATGCAGTTCCATGGACTGCGCGATAAGGACACACACACTCACCTTACTAGATTCTCTAGGGTATACAACACTTTCGAGCTTAATGGTGTTACTAAAAGCGCCATCAAGTGTCGCCTATTTCCATTCTCTTTGAACGGTCAGGCTGCTGCTTGGTTGGAATCCCCCCACAGGGAACCATCACCACCTGGACTGAGCTTCACACTAAGTTCCTACAGAAGTACTTCCTCCAACTAAGATAGCTCGCCTTAGGAACATGATATATGCTTTCACCGAGCAGCCTGGGGAGTCGTTCTATGAGACATGGGACCGCTTCAAGGCACTTCTCAATAAGTGTCCTAACCATGGCATAGAGGATTGAAAATCGTGGAAAAATTCTATAATGGAGTTTATGAAGCGACCAAACGCCTCCTTGACACCACAGCCGACGGTAACATGATGAAAACCAAAACTTCCAAGGAATGTTTAGAGATGATTGAGGACATAGTCATTAGCACATATACCGAGCCCAACTCTGGGGGCGTTCCTGTTGCTTCTAAAGGAATCCATACTGTAGATGTTAGCACTGTTTTAGCGGCCCAGGTAGAGTCCTTAGGGAAAATGATGAAGGACATTCAGGTTAAGCTATGTGCTAGGTGTGAGGTGTGTAGGGGAGGGCATGATACATTAGATTGCCCCATAGGTTCTACTGAGGATGTGATTTTTGTCCAAAATTCAGTTCGAGTTCAGAGTTACAACTCTGGATGGCAGCCACGCCAAAACTCGAATTGGAGGAGTGGGAATCCCCTCGGATTTCAGCCTTGCCAGAGTCTGTTCCAAGGCTCTAGTGAAGGACAGAACGGAGGAGAAGTTTAGCCTGATATTAGTGATTTTTTAAAGAGAAATGAGGAGAACCAAAATAGGACAAATAAATTGTTAGAGTCCATAGTCCTTCAGGGTGAGAACAGATATCAGGAGCAACAGAAGAAGAATTCGGAGTTTGACCTGATGTTCAGGAACCAAGGTGCAGCTCTCCAGAATTTAGAAAGAACCGTAGGTGAGATGGTTAGTAGACTTACTGATAAACCTACATGTACATTCTCTAGCACCACCTAGGTTAACTCAAATGCTCATGTGAACGCCGTGTTCACTAGGAGTGGTAGGAGTACGCATGTTGTTGATGATAGGCTTGAGTTAGAAAAGGTGATAGAGCCGAAGAAGGTAGTTAAGAAAGTGGTTGAGCCATCACCGGTAGAAGAAGAAGAGTCAGTTGATGAGGAAATCGAGATGGAGGCTCAAGATGGCAAGGTGCAACCTAGGCTCAACCCAGCAATTATAGCATAGCCAGAGAGCCCTCCAAAGGAGACAGTAGTTAAGAGAGAGTTTGATAGATTGCTATATCCCCCTAAGCTTAAGTTTCAGAAGAGAGAGAAAGAGTATGGTCACTTGCTTGATTTGTTCAAGCAACTCAAGATAAATCTCCCATTCGTCGAGGTGCTACAGCATAGCCTATGCCTAAATATGCTAAGTTCTTGAAGGACCTATTGTCCAACAAGAAAAGATTGGAGGAGATTTCGACTGTGTCTCTTAGTGAGGAGTGCTCTGTGGTGATTCAAAACAAGTTGCCTCAGAAAATGACGGACAGGGGTAGCTTTACTATCCCGTGCTTGTTTGGTGGTTCGTTAGTGAGCCATGCGTTGGCTGACTTTGGTGCTACTGATGCCTTATTCGATTTTCTCGAAGCTAGACCTTGGTGAGCCTGTACCAACGTGCATGAGCATCCAGTTGGCTGATAGGTCGGTTAAGTATCCTAGGGGGATCGTAGAAAATATATTAGTTAAAGTAGATAAATTTGTTTTCCCTATGGATTTCGTTGTTCTTAACATGGAGGTTCATGATAAAGTTCCACTCATCTTGGGACGACCATTTTGGTGCACCGCCATGGCGTTAATTGATCTCTTTAACGGTAAGATCACACTTCGTGTGGAGGATGAAACTGTCACTTTTGATGTTGCCAAGTCTGTCACGAACTCGAGTGGTCAGGGCTATTCAGTTTCCTTTCTTTATACTTCTGAATCTCATACGGATGGCCACCCTGACCGCATTTGTGAGAATACCGAGAAGGTATGGGAACACTCGGTAATTAGGCAAGAATTAAAGGGAAATGGAGATGTTAGGATGGAGAGTGATAGGAAGGAGAAGCACGTTAGGTTCAAGGAAGAGGTAGAGGTCGTAGGAGGTGAGGATAAGTTTAAGGATGGTTCATGGAATGCGATAGATAAAGACAAGTGGGGTGAGCTTTGTTTGGGTAGTGTTAAAGAAAAAAAGTGTGGGGATGGTATTTTAGTTTGTAATTCGAGATATAAGTCCCCCACGAGTGAGTATAAGTCGAGTTAATTTGATAAAGATTTTTGGAAAAAGAGGGGTTTTGGTATGAGTGATCTTGGTAGGGGACTGAGTGCTAGGTTTGGGAGAGAGTTGGATCTTAAGGATCCCCCCTAGAGTGCGGAGGTGAAGAAAATACTTGGGATTCGGCCAAAGTTGTAGAGTTTGTATTTGATTACGTATTTTTTTATTTTTTTTTTATTTTGAGTCGTATCGAGTCTAAGTCAATTTTTACTCTTGAGTCAGTTTTTATTTTTAAGTCAATTTTTACTTCTGAGTCAGTTTTATGCTTGGGTTTGTTTGTGTTTATTTATGCAGGTTTGTTTGACCCGTCCATACTCAATCTCCATTAGGGCGGAGATGCGGAGCTGTTAATCATTATGTAGAGGCAACTAAAGTATACCAGTTTGCCAGACGGCTGCGAATGAAATGCTATACAGCCGTGCTTGCTTTGTTTTGGAATTCGAAAACTTTTGCTACCAGGCGAGACTTCATGATTATTAATAAAGTATATCAAAAGCAATCTAGGAGCCATCCCGATCCCGATCCCCACACTTAAAATTTACATTGTCCTCAATGTAGGATGAAAGATTTTTTTGATATACTTTGTTAATAATCATGAAGTCTTGTGGATGAGCATTTGGTATCAAATACCGATCCAGTCCCGATACCATCCCGATCCCGAAAATACCGTACCGAATTTTGGTATTTTTGGGATCGGTACCGGTTCAGTACGGCACCGGTAAAATACCGAATTTTACCTTCAAATACCGCTACCATACCGATACCGTACCGTACCGAACCGACATATTTCGGTATCGGTATCGGTACCCAATTTTGGCGAAATTTGGGATCGAGATTTTCAGGACCGGGACGGGATCGGAATTTGCTCATCCCTAGTTCTCATTTTAGGGGAAATAGAAAAGCTGAAACTGTTGATAGTTTAAAATGTACCACTATAAGTTAATAACTTATAAGTATTTTTAATTAAATTGGCACACTTTTTCCTTTTTAGGAAACTAAATTCGGATCTAGTGGCGCCTGAAAAAATTCCATCATCAATTTATATGAGCTAATTAAAAAAAAAAAATAACTAAAGCCAATGGTATTAACCACTGGGATGGTGACTCGTGTGGGGTATACCTGCTAGGTTGAAGTTAAAACGAGAAAAAATGTGAGGCTCATGGTATTTCCCACTGGGATAGAGAGTTGGTGATAATGCCCTCTGAGTTTGTAACACCCCAAATTTTATATGTTATATTATATGGTTTTACGTTTGATGTTTTAAATGAAAAATGATAATTATACACTTTTATTGTTTAAGTATGAACAAAGTTAATGTAGTGAAAGGTAACCTAGTTAATAGTTTGATCTTAAAGTGACATGTTTTAAAATATGATGAAGGGTTGAAAGTGTAATATGAAAACTTAGTGTTATAACAAAATTAAAAATGCTGAATGTTGGTGAGATGTGGGTGTCGACCAGAGGAAGAAGAAGAAAAAAAAAAAACACCCATGAAAGCACAATGAAAATGCAGCCAATTGAAGGATGAAAATTGATTAAAATTCATGCATGTCTTTGATTTCATAATCATCTAAGCACACTAAAGCATAGGGTAAGTGAAATTTTATGTTTTGATGATCTTGTATGAAATGAGTTTCAAGCAATTCATGAAATTATGTGAAATTAGTATGAGTAAGGGTTATAAACACCACATAGAACATGAATTATGTTTGAATTTGGCTGAATTGATGATTGAAAGTGGAAACCCACTTGAAGTAAGGATATTGTGAAGTGTAATGATGAATTTTGTACAATTAGTGTAATGATTATGTATGAAGTCGTTTATAATGAGTATTTGATAGATGAAATTGATTATGAATGAATGTTATATGACATTAGTTGAATTTGATGATCTTGATATGAACTAGTGAGGTTATGCATATGATACTTGTACATTATGCTTTGATAATGTTATGCACACCATGTGTTTGATGAAATGCTTGAGTATTGGTTCTTATGTAATGTTGATGATTTCATATGCACATGATGGTAATTGATTAGAATTGGTGAAATGATGAGTTGTTAGCTCACTATGTTAATGTAAATGTGAGATAAAAGCATGAGATTAAATGTATGTTGAATGTGAAATTGTAGGGCGTGAAGGAAGAAGGTACAAGTCAATCCGGTTCGCAAGCAACGCAAAACAAAGGTAAGTTCTTATGAACTTTGTCTATCCTTAATGTAGATTATGAATGTTAGTCTGATTATATAAATTCTAGTTCGAAAGTGGTAGTGTAAAACATGGTAATTCGATGTGTTGAACATTTAAGGAATGGTTAGAAAAATGAGAAAGTAAAGGAATGTTATGTAGTCGAACTGTATGAACGGGTCACACTAATAGAATGTATGTTGGAATGTTATGTAGTCGAACTGTATGAACGGGTTGTACTAATAGAATGCATGTCGGAATGTTATGTAGTCGAACCGTATGAACGGGTCGTACTAATAGAATGTATGTTGGAATGTCATGTAGTTGAAGCGTATGAACGGGTCGTACTAATAGAATGTATGTTGGAATGTTATGTAGTGGAACCGTATGAACGGGTCGTACTAATAGAATGTATGTTGGAATGTGATGTAGTCCAAGCGTATGAACGGGTCGTACTAATAGAATGTATGTTGGAATGTTATGTAGTCGAACCGTATGAACGGGTCGTACTAATAGAATGTATGTTGGAATGCTATGTAGTCGAACCGTATGAACGAGTTGTACTAATAGAATGTATGTTGGAATGTCATGTAGTCGAACCGTATGAACGAGTCATACTAATAGAATGTATGTTGGAATGTTATGTAGTCGAACCGTATGAACGGGTCATACTAATAGAATGTATATTGGAATGCTATGTAGTCGAACCGTGTGAATGAGTCGTACGAATAGAATATATGTTGGAATGTTATGTAATTGGAACATAGGGAATACGCCAAACAACTAGAATAAGATATTAAAGAATGTTTATATAAGTAAATTAATGAGAATGGGTTGGGTTATGGAAGCAAAATAACAAATGCGAATTTAATAGTTGGAAGTTAATATGTGTTGCATACATGTAGAATTAATGTTGATTCTTGTTGTTGTGATGTAGGTAAAGCCGTACTCTAAACGGCGCGCTACCCTCGGAACGAACACACTCCATGATGCCCTTTACGCGCTTCCGGATTATGTTTAGTGTCAATGGGTCAAACTACTTTTGGATTGTAAATGTCATTTTAAATGTTTATGTATTTTGTAAGTAAGTTTAAAGTTTATACCTTAAATATGTTAGAATTGGTCAAAATTTATATTAAATTACGAAAGTTCAAAATTTTAGCGTTTTTACATGATGTTTGACCATTGAGAAATTTTGGGCGTTTCAGAGTTGTTGAACATAATTAAAAACTGCTACCGCTCATAATCGTCATTCATCGTTCCATCAAAATTTAATTTTTAGATACTAAGGGTTATTTATATAAAGTGGTAGATTTTTAATCTTTACCTTATAAGCTTGATACAGGATTAGGTGGATCTGTGGATTCTGAGTGTGAGACCTTTAGATTGATGGTTAAATTGAAAATAATGCTAGCATGAAAGGGGCTTAATGACTTGGCGGTTGCGTTTAGGTGGATAACAATACCGGTAATCATGGTTAAACGTTTTTATATCTTTTAATTAAATAATCTAAAGGTTTTGAAACCATCTATCCTAGTTATGATTCCATTGCATAATTTAAGTGTGGGGATGTTGGATGTGTTGCAAACGCCTCTTATTTTCCTTCCGTATTTTGTATATTATTTTAATAGTTTAGAGTCATTTGTATAATACTTAGACATATATTTTATTATTTATTATTATTATAGGTCCCGGTGCGAAAAAGGATAAATGCGAGTTTAAATGGATCAATAAACGAAGAGTCGGGACAAGTTATTTGAGAACAAGGGGGCGACAGAATACAATAAAAAAACAAAAAGAGGCGATCATAAGAGATGAACTCAAGGGTGTTTGAAATGAAGGAAGCTTGGAGATTAAAGTCTAATATCTTAAAATTCTCGCTTTTCGGTTAGACGTTGTTTTATATTTTCAGTTTTGTTTTGAACTTGAATATCATGACAATGTTTTCTAGAATCCTTTGCTTTAAATTTAATTATGTTTCATTTATGAACATGCTTGGCTAAATTCTTTGTTGCTACCTAGGCTATGGATAATTGTTAATTTTACTTGCGGTTCCCTGTTCGGTTAATTTATGTTTTGGCTTTATGTTATGGTAAAAGTGTTCTCTTCTACGTTCTAATGCTTATGTGCATTTAATAATTAATGTTTTATATTTGTTGCACCTTTTCTTGGTTAAAATTAATTGCGTATTAATTAAATCTAGGATTTGGTGACTTCGTTAACTTTGTGTTTTCGACTAATCTTGTGGTTGCTAGACGTAGTAAATCCTAGGAACAAATTAATAAACTATTTGGTAATTAAATATTCTGCCATCTTTGAGACCGAGAGGAGATTAGATGTCGGGTTTTCTTAATCATTAGACATGTGAGGTGTTAATTGCACCATAGTGAATTACCCTAGGTTTTCTTGTGATTTTTAGCAAACCGTGTTAGAACCTAATTATAGTCACCATCCCGTACATCTCTTACACTTCCCGGATGTACTGTTTCTAGTGAGACTGGGAGGTAATCTAGATTTAGGGTACCATAACCTAGATGGAGAGACCGAGAGGTGATCTAACATTAACCGGTGAGTTTATACACTTTTCTTGACCCTAGATTACGACCTGTTTGAAGAGTGAGCTGCCAGCCAGTTTAGGTCTTTTTAGTGAACCTTAAGATCCCGGTATCCACGACTTAGTTATTCCATTCCGAGAATCGTGAGTGAATTGACATGCATCTTGCCTTGGTAGCTACTTTTCAATCATCTGAATTCACCAAAATTCGTTATCAGTATGCTATGCTTTCGTATTTGCTCTCTTATATAATTTTATTAGTTAATGTAAATCCAAACACTCATTAAACATTATTAGACTAGGACTCGACAAGAGTTTAGTATCAAGATTCGCGCCATTGTCTCCACGGATTGATACTCGGTCTTACTGACTTGACTACGTAACGACCGGTGCACTTGCCGATTGTGTGTAATTATGCTAGTTTGACCATTTAACTTGGTGTTTTAAAAATATATTAAACATTTTACACTTCAAGGACACACGTTTACGGTATATAAGCCATATAAATGATATTATGGGTTGGACTGTATTGGTGAATTTGTGTGATGTTTAATGTTCACATTAGTTTGAAAGCATTTTTATTTTGTTTTTTATATAAAAGTAATGATGGTATAATAGTATTCGAGAGGGTGTGTGGACATGTTAATAATAATAATAATAATAATAATAATAATAATAATAATAATAATATTAATTTTTAGTGGATGTAATTATAACTCAAGTAATAAAAAATTGTATCTCGAATTCATTCAGGTAGTCCATGTTTTGTTTGCAATAACGAACAATATAATTTTTAATATCATTTGATCCAAACCGGTATAATTTTTAGTATCATTTGATCCAAACCATTCAATGGGCATGCAATTAAACATGCCCATTTATATTTCTTTATGAACTTTAATAAAGATAGACCGTGTGTACGTTTCAGCTGCATGTGATTCTATACGAAGACATGTAGTCATTCGGGGGGCCGACATGTCACTTTTGAATTCCATTTGTCGTTGTGAGTGTCGTTGGGCATCGAGAGAGGTATCTAAACACATTAGAATTGTACTAATGGGTTGGTCTCCTTTGTTAAACGTACTATTTATAATTGATGTGTATTCAGAATCAACATCAGAATCAACATCGGCTATCCAACATGGCATGCCATTAGGTGTAGAATGTAAGCAGTTGTAATTGTTCTTGTATAAATAAAAAGATAAACATATAACATTGTAATCAAAAGGTATACGACGTGTGTACGCACGATGTATGATTGTTCTAAGATTTATTTTAGTGATGATTATGGGGTGTTGGTAATGTGATGCACATGCGCATAATTATATACTAATGGTTAACAATTTATTTGTGATGATCACGGATTGTTAGCAACATAATGCACATGTGCATGATTATGTAACATATGAAAATAAAAGTAAAAAGTAATGACTGTAAGAAAAACAGTTATTTGTTTAATGTTTATTAGTGATGGGTATGGGGTGTTAATAATGTGATGCACATGTGCATAATTATATACTGATGGTTAACAGTTTATTTGTAACGATCACGGATTGTTAGCGACATAATGCACACGTGCATGATTATGTAACATATGAAAATAAATGTAAAAAGTAATGACTGTAAGAAAAAAAACATTTATTTTTTTAATGTTTATTAGTGGTGAATATGGGGTGTTAATAATGTGATGCACATGTGCATAATTATGTACTATTGGTTAACAGTTTATTTTTATGATCATTACGGATGGTTGGTGTTGTGGGTGGTTTTCTGAACATATATCCTGGATTATATTCGGATTATATTCTGACTGTATTACTTTTGATCATGATCAGGATAAGGATACTGGATCAGGATACTAGATCAGGATATTGGTAGGATCCTGATGCAGTATGCTGGTAATAACTAATTGGTTCACGTGCATATTAGAGAGGCTTGCTTATAACGGTCAAGAAGACTGTTTATCCAGAAGACTCGGACTCAGTTGCTGAGAAGAGAACGTTGAAGCCGCAAAGAAAGGGTCTCCAACGTTCATAGGGGAATATTCGAAGCATCCCCCATTTTTAGGATAGGTTGTTATTTCCTTTGCTATATAAAGGAATGATCGGATCAGTAGGAACACACAACTTTTTACGCACACTTTTGCTTTCTACTAGCTACAATCACTCTCAATCACTAACACTTACACTCGAATTACATTGTAACACTTAGTTGATCCGCAACATATCCTACACTGTATCCTGAAGTTTGAGGTAATAAGAAGAACAAGTCAGCTGCGATTGTCAGCTCCCGAGGTTTTGTGTCGGCGATCTAGATTGATCAAGGGCTTTCCTCGTACATCTCGTGTCACCTTTTACTTTTTCGCTCATTATTTGATTGTTGGTATAGCTCGATATCCTGAGCTATATCCTGAAAACTGTTTTTATACACAAGATAATCAGAATATTTTCAACACTTATTATTAGCACACTACCTCACTTAACTAATTTGATCACTAAATTGCTTTGGTAATTTTTGACCAAAACAATTTGGCGCCCACCGTGGGGCAAGTGGTGCTATTTCTACTAAAAGCTTTCTTAAAATCATTGCTTGGTTTTCTGTTTTCAAAAATTTTTGCCACACTATTTTCAATGGCCTCAAAATCGAACATGAGCTCTTCTACCGTGTCTGCTAAAACTTTCTGCAACAATTGGTTCGGTGCTTCCACCACCTCCAAGAAGGACCGAAACTCATGTGGCTAGGGATATTATCCCCTCTTAGAATGTTCAAGGATCTGCTGCCTCAGGGAGAACTCCTATTATAGCTTCTAATGATGAAATTCTAACTTTGTTTGGTAGTATGCAGGACCAGATGAAACAATAGCAAGAGACCAACCAAATGCTGATAAGAGAGATACAACTCTTGAAATCCAGCTCAAACAGGCCTGCTGAGGATACTGTCACTCCCTTACAGCCCAGAGCTTTGAACTTCAGTTCGGCAGTATATACCGAGGATAACAGGGGCAATGTTGTACCTAGTCATTCCCAGAGTCATACTCCTGAGATACCCTCATCGGTTAGGGTGTCAACTGTGAGAAGTTCAGGATATGCTCCAGGATATGGCCAGAATCCTCAGGCTGGTAATGTGTCCAATAATACTAATAGTCTTGCTACTAATGGTATTGGATCTTTGCAGGATGCAGGTATGACATCAGCATTCTCTAGGGAGCTTCAGAAGTTAAAGGATATGATATCCAGTGCACCTGGGGTGGTCCAGCCAATTCCAGAAGTGTCCCAGGATAGCCACATGATATCCCGGTTTGCATATCCTATTTGTGATGCTGAAATACCGAAATGATTTCAAACCCCCAACATGAAGCTCTATGACGCGACCACGGATCCTGAAGAGCATATTGCTTAGTATAGGGAAAGGATGGAAATTAACCCTATCCCTCCGGATCTCAAGGAAGCATGCCTTTGCAAGGGTTTTGGCTCTACTCTAACAGGATCAGCCTTAAAATGTCTCTTAAACGTTCCGCCTCATTCGCTTACATCATTTGCTCACTTAGTCAATTTATTTAACAGTCAATTTTCTTATAGTCGAAGTTTTGAAAAACTAACCAGTGATCTCTACAGGATAACTCAATGGCCTTAGGAATCCTTAAGGGATTATGTGAACAAGTTCAGCAGGGAATCTCTGGATATCCCACATCTTGATGTTGCAACGGCTGTGGAGGCATTCAAAATGGTGTTGCAAAAAGATTCCCAGTTTTATCAGGATCTTGTAATGAATCCTTGCAGGAACCTGGATGAAGCTCGAAACAGGGCCTTGAGATATATTCGACTAGAAGATGATAAAAAGATGCAAGAGAGGATGAATGCATCCTCAACTTATGAATCAACTAATAGGAAGTTAGAATCCTCATACAAACCATATCGCTCTAAGCCATATGGCAGGAATGACAGCAAGAAAGTGAATGCTGTTGAAGACGAGGATCCTGAATTGTCAGAATATTGTTTTTCTATTAATATACCTGAACTGATGTATTCTATGCAGGGTTTGGGAGATAAAGCGAGGTGGCCTAGGAAAAACCAACAAAAAGCTGATTGGAAGGATAAATCCAAGTGATGTGCATTCCATGAGGATTTTGGACATGTTACGGAGGATTGTATAGGCCTGAGGAAGGAAATAAGCTACCTGCAAAGCAAAGGATATCTGAAGGATCTTCTGGGCAGAAAGAAGAATAAGGGTCAGGATACTGAGAAGGATCCTGAACGAGCAGCGTCGCCTCCTACGGATGCCAAGATAATTAACTTTATTTCAGGAGGATCCAACATTTGTGGTGTAACGCCTGCATCCCTAGACTTTTACCTAATTGACACTTTTAGCCCCTATACTATGTGATATGTGATACTTTGTGAATCTAATACTATGATTCTTGATACTTGATACTTGGAAGCTATGATTCTTGAAACTTGATACTTGGAAACTATGATTCTTGATGCTTGGAATCTAGGTTCTTGACTCTTGATACTTTGGTGCTTGACTCTTGAGGCTCGTGAAACTTGAGACTTGGTTGAACGAGGGACTGGAGTCTTGTCACTGGCGGAAACTATGGAAACTTTTGTGTAATCTATTTATGTGAAACTATTACCCAATAATACGCAATGCAACGCTTAATCTAACTTGCAAATCAAAGACGGAAACGCGAAAAGGATGGGATTAACCGAATGGCAATCCGATCGGATGACTGTTCGATCGAATGACCAACCAATCGGATGGCCATTCGACCGAGCCGCCATCCGACCCGTGCACACCGCCTTCACTCACTCCCTCTGACACTATAAATAGGCCTGTCACATCATCATTGTCACTGATGTGACAGCCTCACTCGATCCAGACGCACGCACTCTTCTTTTTTTTCATTTCTCGGCGATTTCGGTACGTTTTATGTTAGATCCTTGTACAACTTTGATCTACACATCATTCTCCACATGATTCTTCTTTGAAATCTCACTTTTCACCGTGAGATCTCTGAGATTTGAGCCCTTGAGGGTGACGTCACCATGGCGGTTTGTACAAACTGTTGAGTGATGTCATTCCATTCAAGATCTAGCTTGGATCTAAGGAATTTCATGTGTGTTACACTAAATCTTCACTAAATCTATACTTTTCAACTAAAACTTATGTTTATCTTCATCCTTTCATAAAAACTTTTACCTAAAACAGTAAGATCTGTATTTAAATGGACTGTAGACTTGATGATTAGTCTGGAGTTGGTTTAGAGAAGGATTGTTGCCGGAGAAGATGACTGGAGTATGAATTCTGACATAAGCACCGTCACGAACGGACGACTTAACGGACTGGGGTGATTCCCACCCGATCAGATCGGCTGTACACTGATGGGTTTACCGTTGTCTTAATGTGTACCATGTCGTCGTTGTTTAAACAGAAACTTAGAAACTTTACAAGTTTAGGAACGGGACAAGGACAACCCGATCGAGTGGCAATCCGATCGGATAGCCATCCGATCGAATAACCATCCTATCTAGTGACACTTGCCTCTTAACCCTAAACACTTTGATACATTGAATTTTTGATCGTTGAATGGTAATCCGATCGGATAGCCATCCGATCAAACAGCCATCCGATCAAAGTGACAATGTGCCTTGAAACCTTTCAACACTTAGAAACTTTTTCAGAAACTTGAACACTTGGTATCAATTTGGAATCATGACACTAGAATCGAACAACCATTCGATCGAATGGCCATCCGAACGGATGACCATCCGATCGGATGACAAACCGTCTCTCACTCACAACAACCACATCAACCGAATGGTGATCCGATCGGATAGCCATCCAATCGAACTGCCATCCGACCCAGTGACTGACCCGACACTTTGCGCAATCTCGCTGTTTTGTCCGCCTCTCATCGTTGTAATCTGATCAGGCTAACCCTAAAGATCTCCCTTTGATCCAATAATAGTTAATCCGTTAAGCAATCACCATGAGTATACTTGATCTCTTTTTGTTTTAAACTTTGGGATGCAACATGTATTCAATTAAACTATGATACTTGAGACTTTTGGAAACTAAACTCTATCCTATGTGTGTGTGAAACTTGTGATTCTTGTATTCTATTTGTGCTAAGTGGACGTTTAATCAAGGGTGTGTAGTTCCGCCTTAACAATAGTAGCGCTATAGGAGATGCACCTCCCCATTATTCTCGGGGGTATTGTTAGGAGGATACTAGTTTTCCTTGAGACTTGGGAAAACGCTAAAGCATCGGGAGACTAGGGCTATCACTTGTTGGACTAGCACTTAGGAGGGCTATCACTTGCGAACACTAGCATGGCTGAAACTATTTTGTTAACATTTACATATGGATATGAGTCTTTTAATCTATTATGCTATTATTCAAACTTGTATACTCGCCGGTACATTTTTGTACTGACTCTATTTTAGTACATGTTACAGGCTGATAGTATGCTAGGACTCATGAAACATGCTAGGATGCTGCTTAGAAACACATCGTAGCTAAATCAGAAACTTGAAACTATTTTATGATGATTTTGTAATTGATATTTGGTGATTGGTACTTTAGACATTGTTATCATGAAATCAATCTAATTTATATTGCAACTATTTAGTGTTATGGAATCTCATGAGCAATCTGAACGCTTAGTGCTCGCACCCCGATGTTTCCACCATCGGTTGGGGTGTGACAGATTGGTATCAGAGCCATAACTATAGGGAATTAGGATAAGTAGGAATACTTGCCCTAGTTTATAGTTCTAGGAATCTTGACTCATATTTGTTGTTTAAGACTTATGCATTCTACCGTATCTGCTTCCTAGCAGCACAATTTCCTGTTAAACTTACATGCCTTTCCTAAGGCTGACACAATATACACTTGATACTTTGAAATCACTATCAACCAGTGTTTGTATTTTGCACGAGATTTGCCCTCAAGTCAGGAGTGACATCCGAACCTTGATGGAAATCTCCATATGATTCTAGTAGGTCTTGTCTGCGGATAAGTACCGACGCTATTGGGGTACGATGTTGTCAAGTTAGAGGTGAAAATTAGACCTTGATAACTAGACCCACTCTTTGACGTTTTATGTCTCGCCAAAGTCTCGAAACTTCCAATCAATTAGGAACATGAAATGACCAAAAGGACGAATATCGTAGGCCTAACATCGATGACGTATTTGTCTAAGTAAGTCAAGACACGCTGCCTCAATTCGAAAGGGGTTCGAATCACCTTGGTTAGTCACTGTTCTTCTACCCGGAACACTCTATGTTTTACGAGCCTATCTTTTATGTTATCAAGATTTTATGTGCGGTTTTAAACTTGATTCTTCGGTTATCCTGATTCTTTGTTTATTTTGAGACTTTTTACATGAATACGTACGTTTTTCCGCAATCTAAAACGTTAACTCTAAACTCAGGATCAAACTAAATTTATCGACTATGACACTATATAAAGTTATCTAATAATCTATGTGTTATTGTGGTTGTAAGGAACTAAATATAACATGGCATAGAATACGAAAGGGAAGTGACGTGTCCGAAACATGGTGGATACGCCGCTGGTACTTCCTATATATAAGCGGTTCTAGCATGTTACCGAATCTTCGTACCATGCGCTAAGTGAAGTTTGTAGTTTTGTAGGCTCGGATTGAAGTTGTAGAATCTATGTGGTTAATCTATGTTGTTAAATCTATTTGGGTTAAATCTATGTTGGGAGAAGTGGTGAAATCTAATGTTGTGGTTAACGAAGCATGACACCGATGATGAGACGGACGTGGCATGATTGAAGCATGGTGGATACGCCGCTGGTACTTCCTATATATAAGTGCTTCTGTCATGTTGACCGAACTTTCGTAGCACGTGCCATGCGGAATTTCGTTGTTTGTGGATTGTTAACGCTAATCTATTGAATCTATTGGAATCTATTGAATCTATTGGAGTCTATTGGAATCTATGTGAAACTATTTAATCTATTGAAATCTATTAGAATCTATGTGAATCTATCGGAACCTATGTGAATCTATGATGGTGATGATGAGTGTGTTTTACGACACGTAACATCACACCGAGTACAAGGCGGAAGCGATGTGCCCGAAGCGTGGTGGATAAGCTGCTGGTACTTCCTATATATAAGTGTTTCTGACATGTTGCCAAGCATCGTACAATGTGCCATGTGAAGGTCGTGGGTTTTGCGTTGTTGAGATCTCTGTGAAACTTGAATCTCTAATCTATATGAATCTTGTTGAATCTTGAGTCTTAAACTATCGTGTGTGAATCTATACTGTGAGACTTTAGAACTTATACGATCCTCTTGTTGGATCTTTAGATGTCTTCTCTTATTCTATCCGACACTCTCAAAAGATCCAGGGAGAAGTCTCAGGAAAAGATGATGTCATTTATGGCCGACCAGATTGCTCGAGTTGTGCCAAAGATCGTCTCTGAGATCCAAGGATCAAACACTCCTCCATCCTCTGTGGACTCAAAGGCCGAGAACCTAAAGCCTACAAAGTTCAGTTACAAGAATTTCATCTCTTGCAACCCTAAGCCTTTCATGGGCAGTGATAGGGTGACCGCTATGCTCGAGTGGTTTGACAGCATTGAGGTTACTTTTATCAACAGCGAGTGCCCAGATCATCTAAAGATCAGGAGTGCGACTGGAATGTTTCAAGGCAGAGCGTTGGAGTGGTGGTCAAATGAGAGAAACATCCGTTTGAATGAAGAAGCCTATGCTCTTCCATGGGCTGAGGTGCGTGAACTAATGATGCTTGATTTTTTCCCTCCCCATGAACAATTGAAGCTCGAAGAAGAGTTCTGGCACTTGAAGCAAATTGGTGACGATAATCTGGCTTATACTACCCGTTTCAAGCAGCTCAGCTTGATCGTTCCTCACTTGGTTTCTACTCCTAAGCGAATGATAACCAAGTATATCAATGGTCTACCTCCTGCTATGCGTGATTCTATTGAAGCAGCCCAACTCAAAACTATTGAGGAAGTCTACCGTCTTGCAGCTAGTCTCAACAACAACCGCGTTCGTGATAAGCAGTTTGCTAACTCTGCTCCCTCCAAGTCTGCACATCAAGTTACCCAGCAGCCATGTGGCAGCAAGAACAAAAGGCAAAAGTCACAGGGTTCAGGATGCAATGCTATTGTTCCGGCTGCAAACCCTGCTGCTAAACCTGCTCATGTTGCTGCTGCTCCAATCACTGCTGCTCCTGAAGTCAAAAAGCAGTACTCTGGGTCTTACCCCAAGTGTACAACTTGCAACTTTCATCACCCTGCTAATTCTGCATGTCGTTTGTGCACCAACTGCAATCGCTATGGTCTCACGACTCCTTACTGTCGTCAAGCTAATCCTACTCAACCAGCTCAGCAAGCCCCAGCTCAGGCAGCCCTACCAACTCTTCCAGCTCCTCAGCAAAACCCAAGGCCCGTCAATGTTGTTCGTGCATGCTACAAGTGTGGAGATACTACTCACCTCCGTAACCAGTGTCCTCAGCTGAACCAGGACCAACAGCCAGCCGCTCGTGGACAAGCCTTCAATCTTAATGCCAATCAGGCTCGTAACAACAATGACGTCGTTAATGGTACGTTTCTCGTGAATAACCTTTACGCTTCGATTCTATTTGATACCGATCTTGATAGAAGCTTTGTGTCCGTTGAATTTGAATCTTTGTTAAACTATGCACACTCTAAGTTACCTAAGTCGTTCTCGGTGGAGATTGCAGATGGGAAGTCTATTCTAGTTGATTCTATCCTCTGTGGTTGTTCCTTGACTCTTAATGACCACGTATTTACTATTGATCTAATACCCATGCAATTGGGTAGTTTTGATGTCATTATCGGTATGGATTGGTTACGTAAGAATCATGCCAAGATTGTGCGTCACGAGAAGTTTGTTCGTCTACCTCTACCATCCGGTGATATTTTGCATGTCTATGGAGACCGACCTTCGAAAGGACTGAAGTTGATGTCGTGCACTCAAGCGAATAGATGCTTACGTAAACAGAACTTTGCCTTCTTGGCCCACGTGGTGGAACAAAAGGGCAAAGGGAAGAACATAAATGACGTTCCAGAAGTGTGTGACTTCCCTGATGTCTTTCCTGAAGATCTTCCGGGTCTTCCTCCTCTTAGATCCGTTGATTTTCGTATTGATCTCATACCTGGTACGACTCCTGTCACCAAAGCTCCTTACCGACTTGCACCTTCCGAGATGCAAGAGTTATCTAGCCAACTACAAGAACTGCTCGACAAGGGATTCATTCATCCAAGTACCTCTACGTGGGGTGCTCCCGTGATATTCGTTAAGAAGAAAGATGGTTCATTCCGTATGTGTATCGACTATCATGAACTCAATAAGCTTACCATTAAGAATCGTTACCCTCTACCTCATATCGACGATCTATTTGACCAACAACAAGGCGCGTCCTGTTTCTCAAAAATCGATCTTCGTTCTGGGTATCATCAGCTTCGTGTACTCGAGGATGATGTACCTAAAACCGCATTTCGTACTTGATATGGGCACTACGATTCGTGGTCATGCCTTTTGGATTGACCAACACACCCGCTGTGTTCATGCATCTCATGAATCGTGTGTGTAAACGTTATCTTGATCATTTTATGATAGTCTTTATTGATGATATTTTCATTTATTCTAAGTCTAAAGCTGATCATGCTCGTCATTTACGCTTGATGCTTGAACTTTTACGTGGTGAACGTTTGTATGCTAAATTTTCTAAATGTGAGTTTTGGATTAATGAAGTGCAATTTCTTGGTCATGTCGTTAGTATGCAAGGTATTCATGTTGACCCATCTAAAATCAAAGCTGTGAAGAATTGTAGTACGCCTAAGTCTGCATCTGAGATTCGTTCATTTCTAGGATTGGCGGGTTATTACCGCCGATTCATCTCGGACTTTTCTAAGATTGCTGTACCTCTCACTTTGTTGACTCAAAAAGAGAAACCTTTTGCTTGGGGTCCCGAGCAAGAGGAATCTTATCAGACTCTCAAGTCCCTTTTGTGTAACGCTCCTGTTCTAACTCTACCCGATGGGAATGACGATTTCGTGGTATATTGTGATGCCTCGAACCGTGGATTGGGCTCTGTGCTTATGCAGTGGGACAAGGTTAGTGCTTATGCCTCTCGTCAACTCAGAGTACATGAGAAAAACTACACTACTCATGATCTGGAGCTTGGTGCAGTTGTATTTGCGTTAAAGATCTTGCGACACTACCATTATGGTACAAAGTTTGTGGTTTTCACCGACCATAAGAGCTTTCAACATATCTGATGAAACAATGGTTAACCGGGTAGGTTAACTCACTGGTCTCGTCAAGAGGGTTAATCCCTTCTTTCCGAGGATCGCCGGCTGGATCGTCTGGTGGTGGGTTTCCTGCACAAGGAAACAAACTGTGACTCGCAACAAGGAGGATGAGGTGGGGGGTGCTCCTTGTTACCACTCTCCGGCGTGAGAATCAGTAGTTTGCTTGGGAAGCAAAGTGTGATAGTAGTAGTATTGAGAAAGTTGAGAAGAGATACCTCAAACCTGGTTTGGGGTCGGTATTTATAGCCGAGGAGTGAAGGAGGGTAGTTGAGTAGCTAGCCTGACATCGCACAGCTATTTACAGGTGTGTCAGACCTGTCGGACACTGTGGTGATGCCACGTCCTGCTATGGTGTCAGACTGTTGTATACACGTGGGCCGGTAGGCGACCGTTCCCAGTGCCACTTGCACTGTGGTGTCAGACCCACTTGCCTAGTAGGCAGGATGCGGTGCTAGGCCGCATCGCTGCTTGCGGTCTTTGATGTTGTTCCCGCGTTGGTTGTTCCATCCATGATTTACGCGGGATGCGGTGTTATGCCGCATTGCCTGCTGAGTGACTGTTACTGTTATCCAGATCCCTTGTCGTGACGAAAATGTTCATAGGATGCGGTGCGGGGCCGCATCGCTATGTGTAACATTAGTTTCCGTCCTTAAGGTAAGTCTTCTCATCACTGGACAGATTGGACCGCTGTGTCCGCATGTGCCCATGCGGACGCAGGTGAATTTATTGTTGTTGGAGGTTTTTGGTGTGGGTAGTGGTCCTTCGCGGTCGTGCTGACGCGAGATCTGGGACCATACCCCTTCAAGTCCCCCCAGTCTAGTGTTCCTTCCGTATGCAAGTTGCATGTGGGAGGGATACTGGACTATGTTGTCTAGAAGGTTAAGTATGGGCCATGCAGATGGCTAGGCCTTTCTAGTGGATTGTTTCTTCCTTTGAGAAGGGTGTCTGGTGAGCAAGTTCCGTCTGATGCGGAATTCTCAACCAAGGACTCGACTCTTAGTCTACCTTTTCTTGGTGACATCAGCCACCTGTTGGTGTTTTGAACCAACCTTTGAGACGGTGACTGAAGTTGTCAGCAGGGTTCGAACCAACCTTTGAGATCGTGACTAAAGATGTGCGTCTTCGTCAGTCTAGTTGTAACCTCTGCGTCAGCTAGTGCAAAGTTGTAAGTACTTTGCTCAAGCTCTATGTTTAGCAACTGGACATGCAATGATGAACCCTATTTTGTGGGGTATTCATGTTCTCCAGTTGAGTTTTCTAGTAACCGCACGTCCTCTGCGGTTTATCTCTCAAGTAACCGCACGTCCTCTGAGGCTTAGCTCTCTAGTAACCGCACGTTCTTTGCGGTTACCTCGTTGCCGTACCTTGTTGGCCATGTTCGTTTGAGGAACGTGGGGTAGTTGCACCATTGTTGGCCGTGTTTGGTCGAACAATGTGAATCTGGACTATGGGCAGATAAACATGGTCATAGGCAGGGTTGTGCCCACCATTGTTTATTCTATGCGGTCCATAGATGGGTAACTAGTCATAAGCAGACTTGTTACCACTGTTCTGGAGCTACTTTCCTTCACGCTTTTGTGGAAGGTAGCTTTTCTATAAGTGGTGTTACCGGAGGAGATCACCTTTGATACTTGGGAAGTTGGTTGAAACTCTTCCGCATTCGTTTTGCAACCACTTTCCTTAATGCTTAGTTGAAAAGCAGTTTTCCTTGAAGTAGCTTTGCTCCTCCGCATGGTGCTTTAGTTGTGGCTCTTCCGTAGCTACCGTTCGCATAGTTGCGGTTTGTAGTAACTACTCACGAGTAGTTGCAGTTTGCAGCAAAGAACTCGCTTCTAGAAGTCTTGTAGCCTGGACGTAGCTCTTGAAGGTTCAGGAGACAGGGTTGCTGATGTGCGGTTGCTCAGCATACTTGTCCTTTTCCTTAAGGAGAAGCTGTTTGCATTCCCTCCGTGGTTGTGAACCGGAAATGAGGGTTTTGAAGCTTGAAGAAGCTTACATGAAGTGCGGTTTACCGCATCCTGAGAAGCGGTTTTCGTAGTCCAGAAAACCATGCTGGTTCTGGGTATCTGACACACCTGTGCGGGTTGGTGTGTGTCCTCTCCGCATATTCCACGTGTGTGCGTGGGTATGTGCGGTTATTGCTTATACCCCCTTATATAATTTAAAGATATATATTTTTGCCTTTTTTGAGGGGTATGTAAAAAACGACATGCGGTATGGGTTATGGTGCGGTAAACCAGAGAAACCGCATGCCGCTTAAGTTTGGATAATGTTTGTCGCTTTTGTTTTGTCTACGTGGCTGACCATGAATGGATGCGTATGCGCGGGATCGGGCATGTAAGCATTCATTGCGTTTGTTATTTTTGTTATAGGTTTACCTTTGATAACCTTTGTATTCTTGTATCGCAGATTGTTACTGCCATCCTTGACGCACCTGAGACTGTATCAGGTGTTAACGAGATCAAGGAGCGTGCCCGGGATGCAGGTTTTAAAGCTGGCTATAACCGTTGTATTGGTCATTTGAATGTTGCAGCCCGGGGCAGATTTACTGATGAGCGATCCGGGTTCCACGGTGTGGATACTGAAGCGCTTCTTGATGCTGCGGTTGAAGCGTATAACGACACGACCCTTTCCGGTTTAGAGGATCTTGACAGGTGTCTAGAAGCGGAGGACTATGTGGACCGCTTGCGAGTGTTATACGCTGATGAAGAGGATGAGGAAAAACCTTCTGTGGCAAGCAAGGATGGTGAGGGTTCCAGTGGCACAAAGAAAGATTAGCCTGGCCTGCGTGCCTTTTGTTTCCTCATAATTGTTTGAAAAACTTTATGTAAATTCTCTGTGCACCGCGCAGGTGTAGGAATTTTTTGAATATAAAGAATTGTTCAATTTGTACAAGTGTTTTTGCTACTTGCATATTTGAATTTGTAAGGGTTTAATGTTACTGTGAGTGACACTAAATCTGTAATTGCCTTTTGCATATCTAGGTGATATGCAAGTATGAAGAATTGTTTCTGGTTGGACAAACAGTGTTGCCATTGCTGGCCTATTATAATAGTTGCGTGTGGTTACCACTCTGTGTGGGTATCACGAATGAAGATTTTGCTAATCTGTTTTTGTGTATACCTCAGAGTGGAACACGCATTTGTAATAGAAATAAATAAACAATATTGCATTGAATCGTCTATTTATTTATTTGCAAATGGCCCGTGGCCTGATAGGTTACATTGTGAATGTAAAAAACATGGCTTACATGTAACAACGTCGAAGCTGTTGTGCATTCCATGTGCGTGCGATAGTTTCGCCTTCAAGTGTTTGAAGTTTATATGCGCCTTTGCCCAGGACCTCTTGGATGAGGTAGGGTCCTTCCCACTTGGGGGCAAGTTTCCTTGGGCGTTCCGCGTTCGATGCTTCATTGTCGCGAAGGACGTAGTCTCCCGGGTTGAAAGTACAAATGCAAACGTGTGCATTGTAGTACTTTTCAAGTTTGGTTTTGTATTTGGCCTCGTTGATGGCAGCGTTTTTGCGCCTTTCTTCCAAGAGGTCTAAGTCAATCCTGCGTTCCTCATTGTTGTCTATCTTGTTGATAGCCAACATTCTAGGTGAGGGGAGGCCTACTTCTGCGGGGATCATCGCTTCAGTGCCATAGACCAGGCTGAAGGGTGTCTCACCGTTGCTTGTTTTTGGGCTTGTCCTGTGAGCCCATAGAATACTTGGGAGTTCATCAACCCAGCCGCGTCTGGCTGTTCCCAACCGTGCTTTGATGCCTTCCACTAAGCTTTTATTGATACTCTCGACTTGGCCGTTCCCTTGCGGATGCGCCACTGAAGAGAATATGTGTTCAATGTTTAGCTCTTTTAGCCATTTTTGAAAGTCATCGGCGGCGAAGTTGGTACCGTTATCGGTAACGATGCACATTGGTAGACCGAAACGGCAGATGATATGTTCCCACATGAATTTCCTTGTTATCATAGCGGTGGTTGATGCAAGTGGCTTTGCCTCTACCCATTTTGTAAAGTAATCAACAGCCACTATGATAAATTTCACTGCACCTGGTGCGTCTGGAAATGGTCCCACCACATCGATTGCCCATTTTTGGAATGGCCATGCGGTGGTGACGGGGATCAGGTTGTTCTTGGGACGCAAGGTCTTGGGAGCATGTCGCTGGCAATTGAAACACTTGCGTAAGACTTTGACTGCGTCCAGGTGCATGCCGGGCCAATAGTACCCGACGTTCATGATTTTGGCCACGACCATGCGTGGGCCCGCGTGTATGCCACATATTCCCTCGTGAATTTCTTTGATAAGGTATATGGCATCTTCGGGGTTGACGCATCGTAGGAGTGGCCCCAGGTATGATTTACGGTATAAGATACCGTCTCCCATTTGGTAATGACACGCTTTGTATTGTAGCTTGCGTGCCTCTGCCTTGCTTTCGGGAGTAACACCTGATTGTAAGTATGCAATTATCGGTGTCATCCAGGAGGTTGTACCGTACTGGATGACATTAACTTGGCGCAGGGGTACTGAAGGATTTTGCAGAATCTCGATGCGTACCTCTTTTGCCAGGTGTTGGAAGCTGGTGGATGCGAGTTTTGAAAGTGCATCCGCGGGTTTATTATCACTTCTGTTGATATGGTGAATATTGAAGGAGGTGAACTTTGATTTTAGTTTCAAGGCTTGTTCGAGGTAGAGGATCATGATATCCCCTCTTGCGGCATAATCGCCGCGCATCTGCCCTGCAACCAATAGTGAATCGACGTGTGCTTCCAAATGTTGGACGTCGAGTTTGATTGCCAACCGTAGCCCTGCCAATAGAGCCTCGTACTCCGCTTCATTATTCGTGCTTTTGAAATCGAGGCGGATTGCATAGGTTAGTTCTTGGCCATCGGGGCTGACGAGTCGCAGACCTGCACCAGCACCATCTTCGTTGGATGCACCATCTGTATATAGTGCCCAGGTTTCTGCGGAGGATGGTGGTGATGTCGGGTTTTGTTCTTCTTCGCATTCTTGAATGCGGTTTGCTGGTACTTCAGCAGCGAAATCAGCCAAGACTTTGCCTTTGATTGCGGGGCGCGGCTTATAATTCAGTGAAAGTGCGCCCAGCTCAATTGCCCATTTTGCTAACCTCCCAGAGATGTCGGGTTTCGATAGGATCGGGCCGATCCTGTAGTTGGTTAGTACTGTGATGACGTGGTTCGCGAAGTAGCGTCGTAGGCGTCTCGACGCGTGCACCAGTGCGAGTACTAACTTTTCCATGATGGAATACCTTGTCTCTGGGTCGTTGAGCATTTTGCTGATGTAGTAGATGGGTGTTTGAACTCCTTTCCGCTCCACTATGAGTACCGCGCCTACCGCGTTGTCCGCGGCAGACAGGTATAGAATAAGAGGTTCATCTTTTCGTGGTGCGGTTAAGGTTGGGAGCTGGATCAAACACTCTTTCATCTCCCGGAAAGCTTTTTCGGCTTCTGCGGTCCATTGGAATTGTTCCTTTTTTAGGCAGCTCCGCAGGGTCTTGATGAAAGGGTATGACTTAGCTGCGTGGTTGGCTAAGAATCTGTTTAGTGCGGCTAGCCGCCGGCTAGTCGTTGCATTTCTTTCATCGTTGAAGGAGATGGCATGCGTTCGATCGCCTGAACTTTTTCCGGGTTTACCTTGAATCCATCCTTGGTTACGATGAATCCTAGGAATTTGCCTTCTTCCATTCCAAACGAGCATTTCCCTGGATTAAGCTTCATGTTGACGCTTCGCAGAGTCTGGAATGTTCTTTCGATATCGTTGAGCATGGTGTCTTCCTCCATGCTCATGACGACCAGGTCGTCCATATAGATTTCGACACTTTTGCTGATTTGACCGCGAAAAGTGTCGTTCATCAACTTTTGATAGGTTGCGCCAGCGTTGCGCAACCCGAACGGCATTTTGGTGTAACAGTAGTTCCCGGTAGGAGTGCGGAATGCCGTTTTGTCTTCATCTTCGATTGCCATCTGTACTTGGTGGTAGCCTTTGTAACAATCGAGGAAGCACTTCCATCGAAATGGTGCGAGGTTATCGACCTTCTCGTCGATCTCCGGAAGTGCGTAACAATCCTTGGGGCAGGCCTTATTGAGGTCTTTGTAATCGACACACATGCGCCTGCCCCCGCTTGGTTTTTCTACCATGACTGGGTTGGATAACCAAGTCTGGTATTTGACTTCCCCCAGGATACCTGCGGAGAGCAGCTCCTACACCTGCTCTTCCATCGCCGCGTTTTTTGCTGATCCAAGGTGGCGTTGGCGTTGGATCACTGGCTTGATACCTGGCATGGTATTCAAGAAGTGTTGCGCTATGTCACGCGGTACCCCTGTCATCGCTTCAGGCGCGCTCTGATGGTAGGTGTCAAGGCATGGCCCAACGTGACCGTTTGCTCTGGGTGCCTTGCGTTAAGCACCCATTTTTCTGGTTGCGTGTTGGGGGTGGGCCTTGCTACCTTGGCCGGACGCAGGTCATCCGTAGACAAAACTTCCCTTCTGGCGTATATTATCGCGACCCCCGTCTCGGTTGGGAAACCGGTAGCAGAGTGAGGGACGGATGTGATCATGTTAAAATCACCCTGGGATTCTCTCCCGAGAAGTACGTCGTATTTGGAGGTGTGCGGTAAAACCATGAAGTTTACCTCCTCCGTTCTTGTGTGCCTCCCGTTGGTGAGGCGCACAGTAAAAGTAATCTGGCCCAGGGGGAATACGGTTTCCCCTGCAAACCCGGCCAACGGGTAATCCACTGGTTGCAGTCGATCTTTGTCTTCTTGATCGAACTGGTTGAAGCATTGCTCGTATATAATATCAGATGTACTGCCCGGGTCGATGAACAATCGCTCGGTACAGTAGTGAGCTAAGTGGCCTGTGATAACCACGGCGCGTCTATCGCGCGGGCCGCCTAGGACTTTTGGAAAGACGACTTGCTCGTCCTTCCTGTCATTCTCCGGTCTTCTTCCCGCCTTGCGCGGCCTTCCTTTTCCTCCGTTGATCATGTGGGTAGAGGCTACGTACATGGTCCTCTTCCCCGTGGAGGTGCCCTCGTTGTGGGGAGTGATGCGCTTGGTAGCTTTTTGTGCGCCTGTCAACAGGTGTTGCAGTTTTCCCTCTTTTAGGGCTCGCTCAATCTCCAGTCGGAGACTGATGCAGCTGTTTGTTGTGTGGCCGTTGTCTTTGTGATACTCGCAGTAGAGTGCGAGATCTTGGTTCTTTTTGGACTTCATCGGTTGGGCTGGTCGCAGGAATTGTGCGTCCGTGAGAAGGACGTCGCTTGGCAACTGGTTAATCTCGGTCCACCTGCGGTCCCGATATTCCTTTTTTTACGCCCGATTTTCACGCTGGGCGTTGATTGTAGCCCTTGCGTCGGGCAGGTTGCTTCGTGGGACATATGGTCTGGAATCGCTGCCACGATTCCATGTGTCCCAGCTGCGCTTATTGCTGCGCTTCGGCTCTTGGCGGGAAGACTGGCCTTCCGCCTGGGGTTGTGCCTTTGACATGTGCGGTCTTAGGGACCGCTGAGTCTGGGCATATGTCTTGACCGCAGCCATGACATCTTCCCACTTCTTAGGCAAACCATCTTTGCCAGAGATATTCATAACCATTTGCTCGTCTTTAACGGCAACAATGAAATGGTTACGTGCCATTTGGTTGGCAACATCGCCTATCTCTAGGCATTCTTTATTGTAACGGACAACGAATGCTTCAAGCGATTCGTTATCCCTGCGCCAGATGTTCATGACGTCCATGGAATCACGTTCATGGCGTCGTTGTTGGCTGAAGTGTGCGAGGAACTTTTCTTGTAAGTCCTCGAATGAGGTCAGTGATCCTGGTGGTAGGGAATCGAACCAGGCCCTGGCCAGACCTGTTAGGGTCTGTGGGAAAAAATGGCACCAGGTGGGTTCATCCCACCTACCGTTGCACCCGGCACCGACGTAGATGTTGTTGTGATCATCCGGGTAGGTCGATCCGTTGTATTTCCCAATGTTTAATGGGAATTTTGTGGTGGTGACATCTGCATGGGCGATTTCTGGGACAAACTTGGAGTTTTCGGCCGCCGATTTCGGCCTGTAAGGTTGTCCGCGGTGCTGCTTTGCAGCGCGGAGGTACGTAGTGCGGGGATGAGTGGGAGGAACGTAGTTGCGTCCTCCCGGTCTGCTGCTGGTGGCATGGGATTCCGCACGGTATGTACCATCGTCCGGATCGGTATAGCCTTGCCCTTCACGGTGGGACTGGGTCCCAGTCGGTTGTGAATGCCTAGGCCGTGGTGGGCTGTAGACTGTCGCCTAGTTTCGCCATGTGGGCCTAGGCGACTCTGTATATGGCTCCTGTGGCGGGACCCATATGTGGAGTCGTCCTCATCAAGTGTGCGGACATCGCAGTAAGAGGAACCGCGATCTTCGTGCCTGCTTCTGGAGGCCGGATTGGTTGGGGCCCTGCCGTCGTACTGTAAGGTACGTCCCGCTGGGGTGTGCGGTGCTGGGGTATGCCCCGCAGAGACTTGCGCTTCTGCGCAAGCTCTGTTGTATGTTGCAGCCAACATGGCTGCTTGTTGGTCGTACCAGGCATGAAGGTTCATGCCTGTAGGTATCACAGGAGCGTACTGTGATAAATCGTGTCCAAACGTAAGGGATGCGCCCCCTTGTGTTGATGTGCCAATGTGTTCAGCATTTGGGCCTGGGGGAATGGTTCCTGCAGGCCCTTGGTTTTCGGGGTTTAGGTTATCCCCAGTAGTGTTGTTTTGATGATCAGACATGATCTTAGGAGAGAAAGGGATGGTCAGAAAAAAGTGCTAAGAGTAGCGGTGGGCGCCAATGATGAAACAATGGTTAACCGGGTAGGTTAACTCACTGGTCTCGTCAAGAGGGTTAATCCCTTCTTTCCGAGGATCGCCGACTGGATCGTCTGGTGGTGGGTTTCCTGCACAAGGAAACAAACCGTGACTCGCAAGAAGGAGGATGGGGTGGGGGGTGCTCCTTGTTACCACTCTCCGGCGTGAGAATCAGTAGTTTGCTTGGGAAGCAAAGTGTGATAGTAGTAGTATTGAGTGAGTTGAGAAGAGATACCTCAAACCTGGTTTGGGTCGGTATTTATAGCCGAGGAGTGAAGGAGGGTAGTTGAGTAGCTAGCCTGACATCGCACAACTATTTGCAGGTGTGTCAGACCTGTCGGACACTGTGGTGATGCCACGTCCTGCTGTGGTGTCAGACTGTTGTATACACGTGGGCCGGTAGGCGACCGTTCCTAGTGCCACTTGCACTGTGGTGTCAGACCCACTTGCCTAGTAGGCAGGATGCGGTGCTAGGCCGCATCGCTGCTTGCGGTCTTTGATGTTGTTCCCGCGTTGGTTGTTCCATCCATGATTTACGCGGGATGCAGTGTTATGCCGCATTGCCTGCTGAGTGACTGTTACTGTTATCCAGATCCCTTGTCGTGACGAAAATGTCCATAGGATGCGGTGCTGGGCCGCATCGCTATATGTAACATTAGTTTCCATCCTTAAGGTAAGTCTTCTCATCACTGGACAGATTGGACCGCTGTGTCCGCATGTGCCCATGCGGACGCAGGTGAATTTATTGTTGTTGGAGGTTTTTGATAAGGGTAGTGGTCCTTCGCGGTCGTGCTGACGCGAGATCTGGGACCATACCCCTTCAATATCTTTGACCAAAAGGAACTGAACATGCGACAAAGACGTTGGGTGGAACTACTTAACGACTACGGCTGCGAAATTCGCTATCATCCTGGCAAGGCGAATGTAGTGGCCGACGCCCTTAGTCGTAAAACTCATTTTAAGGCTATTCGTATCTCTAGTGATATGCATGCTTATATTCATGAAGCTCAGTATTCGTCAGCTAATGAAGGTAGTCTATCTATTGATGTTCTTGGTGCTAGCGTGAATCAACTCGAAACTAAATCTGATGGTCTTCAATACAATCTCAATCGCATCTGGGTGCCGGATCGCGATAATCTTCGTGAGCTCATCATGAATGAGGCTCATAAATCTCGTTACTCTATTCATCCAGGTGCCGATAAGATGTACTATGATCTGCGTATAACTTATTGGTGGCCTAGTATGAAGAAGGACATTGCTGTATATCTGTCTAAATGCCTTACTTGCTCGAAGGTTAAGGCCGAACATCAGCGTCCTTCTGGACTCTTAGAACAACCCGGAATCCCAGTTTGGAAATGGGATAGCATTGCTATGGACTTTATTACTAAACTGCCCCGTACACCTAACGGTCATGATAGTATCTGGGTGATTGTTGATCATTTGACCAAATCAGCCCACTTTCTTCCTATTCGTGAAGATTACAAAGTGGAGAAACTTGCTCGAATCTATACCGATGAGATCATATGTCTTCATGGCATACCCCTTGACATAATATCAGACTGTGATGGTCATTTTACTTCACGTCTTTGGCAAACCTTTCAATCCGCTATGGGTTCTCATTTGAATCTTAGCACGACCTTTCATCCTCAAACGGATGGACAGACCGAGCGTACCATTCAGACCCTAGGGGATATGCTCCATTCTTGTGTCATCGACTTTGGTGGTAACTGGGATGTACATTTTTACCATTGATTGAGTTCTCGTACAACAACAGCTATCATTCCAGTATTCAGATGGCTCCTTTCGAAGCTTTGTATGGTCGCAAGTGCCGATCTCCTCTCAGCTAGCATGAGATTGGTGACAAGCAGTTTACTGGCCCTGAAATCATTCAAGAGACAATGGATAAGATTCTTCAGATCCGTGATAACTTGATCAAGACTAGGAGCAGACGAAAGAGCTATGCTGATAATAGGCGTAAGCCTCTGGAATTTGATGTTGGTGATCGAGTCCTACTCAAGGTATTCCCCTGTTAGGGAGTAGTTCGTTTTGGTAAGAAGGGAAGGCTCGCCCTTTGCTATGTGGGTCCTTACAAGATACTCGAAAGGATTGGCAAGGTGGCGTACAGACTCGACCTGCCACAAGAACTAAACAACGTGCATCCAATGTTCCACGTATTTAATCTACGTAAATGCTTAGCCGACGAGGAACTGCCGGTTCCCCTTGAGGACTTGCAAATAAATGAAGTTGTACACATTGTGGAGAAACCAGTTGAAATCATGGATCAGGGCGTCAAGCGACCAAGGCGCAACAAAATTCCCATAGTCAAGGTTCGATAGGAATGAAAGCATGGCGCCGAATTCACTTAGGAACTGAAAAGTGAGATGAAGACCAAGTATCTGCAACTGTTTGAGCAGTCTTCTTCCTAGATTTCGGGGATGAAATCCCCTAAAGGAGGGGAGACTGTAACACCTGTGTCCCTAGACTTTTACCTAAGAAACACTTTTAGCCCCTATACTATGTGATATGTGATACTTTTGATACTTTGTGAATCTAATACTATGATTCTTGATACTTGATACTTGGAAACTATGATTCTTGATGCTTGGAATCTAGGTTCTTGACTCTTGATACTTTGGTGCTTGACTCTTGAGGCTCGTGAAACTTGAGACTTGGTTGAACGAGGGACTGGAGTCTTGTCACTGGCGGAAACTATGGAAACTTTTGTGTAATCTAGTTATGTGAAACTATTACCCAATAATACGCAACGCAACGCTTAATCTAACTCGCAAATCAAAGACGGAAACGCGGAAAGGATGGGATTGACTGAATGGAAATCCGATCGGATGACCATCCGATCGGATGACCAACCGATCGGATGACCATTCGACCGGGCCGCCATCCGACCCGTGCACACCGCCTTCACTCACTCCCTCCCTCTGGCACTATAAATAGGCCTGTCACATCATCATTCTCACAGATGTGACAGCCTCACTCGATCAAGTCGCACGCACTCCTCTTTTCTTCCATTTCTCGGCGATTTTGGTACGTTTTACGTTAGATCCTAGTACAAATTTGATCTACACATCATTCTCCACATGATTCTTCTTTGAAATCTCACTTTTCACCGTGAGATCTCTAAGATTTGAGCGCTTGAGGATGAGGTCACCATGGCGGTTTGTACAAACTGTTGAGTGATGTCATTCCGTTCAAGATCTAGCTTGGATCTAAGGAATTTCTTGTGTTCTACACTAAATCTTCAATAAATCTATACTTTTCAACTAAAACTTTTGTTTATTTTCATCCTTTCTTAAAAACTTTTACCTAAAACGGTAAGTTCTGGATTTAAACAGACTGTAGACTTGATGATTAGTCTAGAGTTGGTTTGGAGAAGGATTGTTGCCGGAGAAGATGATCGGAGTATGAATTCTGACATAAGCACCGTCACGAACAGACGACTGAACGGACTTGGGTGATTCCCACCCGATCAGATCGGCTGTACACTGATGGGTTTACCGTTGTCTCAATGCGTACCATGTCGTCGTCGTTTAAACATAAACTTAGAAACTTTACAAGTTTAGGAACGGGACAAGGACAACCCGATCGAGTGGCAATCCGATCGGATAGCTATCCGATCAAACAGCCATCCGATCTAGTGACACTTTCCTCTTTACCCTAAACACTTTGATACATTGAAACTTTGATCGTCGAATGACAATCCTATCGGATAGCCATCCGATCGAACTGCCATCCGATCAAAGTGACAACGTGCCTTGGAACCTTTCAACACTTAGAAACTTTTTCAGAAACTTGAACACTTGGTATCAATTTGGAATCATGACACTAGAATCAAACAACCATTCGATCGAATCCGATCGGATGACAAACCGTGTCTCACTCAGAACAGCCACATTAATCGAATGGCAATCCGATCGGATAGCCATCCGATCGAACTGCCATCCGACCCAGTGACTGACCCGACACTTTGCGCAATCACGTTGTTTTGTCCGATTCTCATCTGTTTTAATCTGACCAGGCTAACCGTAAAGAGCTCCCTTTGATCCAATAACAGTTAATCCGTTAAGCAATCACTGTGAGTATACTCGATCCCTTTTTGTTTTAAACTTTGGGATGCAACATGTATTCTATTAAACTATGATACGTGAGACTTTTGGAAACTAAACTCTATCCTATGTTCGTGTGAAACTTTTGATTCTTGTATTCTATTTGTGCTAAGTGGACGTTTAATCCAGGGTGTGTAGTTCCTCCTTAACAATAGTAACGCTATAGGAGATGCACCTCCCCATTATTCTCGGGGGTATTGTTAGGAGGATACTAGTTTTCCTTGAGACTTGGGAAAACGCAAAAGCATCGGGAGACTTGGGCTAACACTTGTTGGACTGCGAACACTAGCATGGCTGAAACTATTTTGTTAACATTTACATATGGATATTAGTCTTTTAATCTATTATGCTATTATTCAAACTTGTATACTCGTCAGTACATTTTTGTACTGACTCTATTTTAATACATGTTGCAGGCTGACAGGATGCTAGGACTCATGAAACATGCTAGGATGCTGCTTAGAAACACATCGTAGCTAAATCAGAAACTTGAAACTATTTTATGATGATTTTGTAATTGATACTTGGTGATTGGTACTTTAGACATTGTTATCATGAAATCAATCTAATTTATATTGCAACTATTTAGTGTTATGGAATCTCAAGGGCAATCTGAACGCTTAGTGCTCGCACCCTGATGTTTCCGCCATTGGTTGGGGTGTGACATGTGGAACCTCTTATTCTGCAGCAAAAAGACATGTAAAGGAGGCTAAGGCAGAACGGGGAAACAAGCCAACCCGAATGACAACCCTCACAACTGATAAAGTGATCACGTTCTGTAAGAACTATCTTAAAATAACAGAATTTTATAATATTAACACGCATTTATCACTAAATGTGAGCTTACAAAATTTTTGTTGGGTTACGATTGTAAAAGACAACATATACTAGACATCATCCTACTGTTTAAACCTTCAAAACATAATATTCAAGCGTTTACATATTAACTAAAACAAAATAGATAAATGCGGAAGCTTGGTTTAGTGCGTTCGGTTCTTGATAGTTGCTTGAGCTTCATCCGGTGTCACGCGTGCTCAAACCTATAGCCAAAACCACATTAAAAGTTAGTTTTGACTGTGTTGGAACATGTATAAACGAGTTCAGATATCAAACAGTGAAAACAAAAAAAAAATCCAGCAATTTAAGGCTGTCGCGCCCCGCGACAGCTTAGACCTCAGCTTACGCGGCCCGCGACAGCCGTCGCGGCACACGACGGTAAAAGCAACATCGCGTCGCATAGCGCGACGCCCCATTTTTCATAGAATGTTGTTTAAATTTGCTGCACTTTGCCCAGCTACAAAAATTCACTAATAACAACTTAAAACTTGCATAACTTTCGCTATATAAGTCCGTTTTTCGTATTTCTTTTTCCCACGCGACCGCAATTTAATTACGGACTCGTTTATCAACACCATTCTCATAAAAAATTCGGTTTTTGAAGAGTTGGCCTATTATTCAACTCTTTGTTTATTCGACCCGTTTGTTTACAAGTTTTACAACTTGTATTGTTATCATCTCATGCTTCGGCCATTCTACCCATTCCCGGGTTTACCAATTAGGGCGTTTCGCTCCCCTCCCGAGGGTTACTTATGCAGAAATCATCATGCTTGTTTTCAAGGATTTAAACATGCTTTTCTTAATGGTTTGACAAGTAAAATCTTCGAACTTTAATCCCCATACAAGGGTTCATTTTTGCAACAAGTTAGCGTGTCCGCTTCACGGCTTACGCTTTGTTTATAACCAATCAACAAGTGATGGTCATTGACTTCGACGTTTACATCTCAACTTTGTTTTGACCCGTTTGGATGTTGAATGGAGACCACCATTTCAAGACATACCAAACTCTATTTTAACAATTGTTTTGACCCGTTTTGTTTGCCTGATGTGCTTCGTCACTTCCGTGACTTAGTGGGTCTCCTCTTTCACCAAATTTCAATATGACAAGCTAAAATAAATAAATGAACGTAAAGTAACGAAACCATAGGTCGTGTACCTTAAGAGTGCACCTTTCAAACGCGTATCACCTCTGGCTTGTCCGCTTGACGATCCAGATTCTTTACCTATAGAGTTCCATTCACAAAAAATTTAGAACTCTTTTATAATCAATAACGCATAATTCGTTGTGACATTCGAATCTGCGTTTTCGTCCAATCTTTAACATTTTAATCCTTATTTAGGCGTTTTAACAAACACCTTGCGGGTCAAATTTTACATAATCAATACTAAGTTCATGTCTTGTTATTTCATATCTATTAACTTCAATTAGGCACATCAACACAAAATTTTAACATCTATATTCCAGAATTTACTTCATAATTTCAAATTACACTAGAACAAGCATTATGATTCTAGTGTTCATCTAATTTCTACAAACCCATTGATCACCTACAATGGTGGTTACAAACCCTACAAGTATGATGCAAGGTTTTTACAAGAAACCATCTAGGGTTTATCCCTAGACATCATATTACTTCTAATTTCATCTATACAACATATATTCAGGCTCAATTTCGTTTTCCTCAATTAACCTAAAATTGAACATGAATCAAAATACCAAAATTTTGCATACCTTTTGATCCCTTCAATGAGGTGATCACTAATTCGTGTTTGAAACTTGATTTAAAGCTGATTATGGGCTTCAATTTGTGAATTTTGTGAGGATTAGGGTTTGAAATTTTGCACCCTGATCGCCCCCTTGTTTCTGTTCGACCAGACATACACACATGTGTGTGTTTGGTGTGTTATTTGTTATTTTAAACACTTGGGTTTCAATCTTTACAAGTTTGGTCCTCTAACTTGTGTTTAACTTGTAGTTTAGGTATTTTAACATTATTATATGCCATTTCTAGACTCATAACTAACTGGGTTGTCGATTCCTAGTTAGTTGGTTCTTGTTTGATTATTACTTTATAAATCAGATTTAAAGTTTTATAAATTCCGGGGTGTTACAAGTCCACCCCCCTTAAAAGGGTTTCGTCTCCGAAACCGAATTACGTACCAAATAATGTAGGGTAGAGTCGTTGCATCTCCTCTTTGGATTCCCATGTGGTATCCGAACCCTTCTTGTGTTCCCATTTGACCTTTAATTGATTGATCTCTTTGTTCCTAAAGATTTTCACCTGACGATCCAAAATCGCAATGGGCTTCATCACATAGTTAAGGCTATCATCCACCTTGATGTCATCGTAGTGGATATAAGTTGTTTCGTCCGCTAGACATTTCCAAAGATGTGACACGTGGAATGTGCTATGAATTTCGCTTAATTCCTCCGGTAGTTCAAGACGGTAACCTACCTTTCCTACTCGTTCGACAATTTTAAACGGCCCAATAAATCTCGGGCTTAATTTTCCTCTTTTTCTGAACCGGATAATCCCCGTCCATGGGGATACCTTAAGCATGACCCTATCGCCAACCAGAAACTCGATCGGTCTTCTCCTTTTGTCCACATACGACTTTTGTCTATCTTGAGCCGCTTTCAAGTGTGCCTAAACCATATCAATCTTTTCATTAGTGACTCGAACTATGTCTTTATGGGCGAGTTCACGTGGGCCCACCTCACCCCAACACACTAGGGTCCGGCATTTCGTACGAAGCCATCCCGATACTAGCATGGTAACTGTTGTTATATGAAAATTCGACCAATGGTAGATAAACATCCCAACTACCTCCGAAATCGATAATATATGCCCGAAGCATGTCTTCTAATGTTTGTATTGTTCTTTCACTCTGTCCATCCGTCTGAGGATGGTACGCAGTGCTAATGAACAATTTTGTTCCCATTTGCTCTTGGAAATCTTACCAAAAATTCGAAGTGAATCGGGTATCTCTATCAGACACGATGGATACCGGTACTCCGTGGCGTGCCACTATCCCATTAGTATACACTTCGGACATCTTTTCTGACGTATATGTTTCATGTATCGGGGTAAAATGAGCATTCTTTGTCAGTCGGTCAACAACTAGCCATATAGCATCAAATCCACGGTTCGTCTTTGGTAGTTTGGTTAATAGGTCCATTGTAATATGTTCCCATTTCCAAACCGGAATTTCCAACGGTTGTAGTTTACAGTACGGTTTTTGGTGCTCCGCTTTGACTTGTAGACATGTCAAACATTTTTCCACATATTTTACTACATCTCTTTTCATTACGGGCCACCAATAATTTTGTTTCAAGTCGTTATACATCTTGGTCGCTCCTGGATGAATGGAATAACGGGATTTGTGAGCTTCATCAAGTAGAAGCTTTTTAACCCCACACGAGTTAGGAACCCATATTCTACCGAAACGTGTTTTCAAACTGTTGTTGCCATCTACGAGATCCTTAAATTGACCGACTATTCTTTCCTTCTTCCAGTTTTCCACCTTCACTGCTTCAACTTGTGCTTCTCGGATTCGTTCTAATATGCTCGAGGTCACAATAAGCTGCATCGATTGTACCCGAATCGGGGCATAGTCTGCCTTTCGGCTCAACGCATCCGCCACTACATTGGCTTTCCCGGGGTGGTAGTGTATTTCACAATCATAGTCCTTCACCTTTTCTAACCATCGCCTCTGCCTCATGTTTAATTCCTTTTGATCGAAGAAATATTTCAAACTTTTATGGTTGGTAAAAATAGTACATTTTACCCCATACAAATAATGCCTCCATATTTTTAAGGCAAATACCACTGCTGCCAGCTCAAGGTCATGAGTCAGGTACTTCTTTTCATGGATCTTCAGTTGCCTCGAGTCATAGGCTATGGCCTTGCCTCGTTGCATTAAAACACATGCGAGCCCCGAATGTGACGCATCCGAGTAAATCACCATATCGTCAACTCCATCCGGCAACGTTAATACCGGAGCATGAGTTAACTTTTCTTTGAGTGTTTGGAAGGCTTTCTCTTGTTCAATGCCCCATACAAATCTTTCCTCCTTGCGAGTAAATTTGGTCAATGGTAAGGCAATTTTGGAGAAATCTTGTATGAATCTCCGATAATACCCCGCGAGCCTTAAAAAGCTTCGGATTTCTGAAGGATTATTCGGGGTGCTCCATTTTGACACGGCTTCTATTTTTTACGGATCCACTAGTACCCCGTCATCACTAATGATATGCCCGAGAAACTGCACCTCTCGTAACCAGAAAGCGCACTTTGAGAATTTTGCATACAGCTTTTCTCGTCTGAGTGTCTCTAACACTTCTTGCAAATGATACGCATGCTCAGCTTCATTTTTCGAATATACTAAAATGTCATCGATAAATACGATTACCTACCTATCCAGCATAGGTTTGCAAACCCGGTTCATGAGGTCCATGAAAGTCGCGGGTGCATTAGTCAACCCAAAGGGCATTACAAGGAACTCATAATGCTCGTACTGCTTAAGATAGGCCGTCTTCGGTACGTCTTCCTCCTTGACCTTCAACTGGTGATAACCCGATCTAAGATCAATCTTTGAAAACCAACTCGCTCCTTGTAGCTGGTCAAATAAGTCATCAATTCTTGGAAGTGGGTATCTATTTTTCATCGTGAGTTTATTTAACTCTCGGTAGTCGATACACATGCGCATACTTCTGTCCTTCTTTTTTCACGAATAGTACAGGCGCACCCCACAGAGATACACTCGGTCAGATAAACCCCTTGTCGAGCAAATCTTGGATTTGAGACATTAATTCTTGTAGTTCCGACGGCGCGAGACGATAGGACGACTTAGCCACAGGTTTTTCCCCGGAATCAATTCGATTCCGAAATCTACCTCTCGTTCTGGTGGTATTCCTGGCATATCTTCCGGGAACACATCTCTATAATCCCGTACCACCGGTACGTCTCCGATTTTTGGGGACTCTTTCTCCGACTCGCTTGCGTATACTATATATGCTTTGCATCCATGCTTCATAAGTCGGTGAGCCTCTAGCATTGTACATACCACATGGTTACCCCCTTTTTCACCGTATATGGTAACGTGCTTTCCGCTAGGAGACGTCAATTTTATCTCCTTCCGGAAACATGCCACCTTTGCGTGGTATCGGGATAGCCAATCCATACCCACGATCACTTGAAATTCTCCCATCGACATCGGGATCAAGTCTATTGAGTACTCTTCGTCATCGATGCTCAATTTGCAATTTTGACAGACATCACAAACAATAGAACTCTTGTTATTACCTATCTCTACTTCTAAAGGCATAGGTAACTTAGTTAGAACAAATGAAGGATGTCAAATAAACCCATATGAAATAAAGGATTTATTCGCACCCATATCAAACAATACATGCGCAGGAATCGAGTTTACAACAAATATACCTGAAACCACTTTGGGTTCTATTTTTGCTTCTGCGGCGGTTAGGTGAAAAGATCTGGCCTTTGCTTTCGGGGCTTCACCCTTCATGTCTTGCCCATCTTTCTTTCCCGTTAGCTCGGGGCATTCCGACTTTTTATGACCCGGTCGATAGAAATTGTAGAAAACTGTCACTTTATCCGGGCATGTTGAAGCCATATGCCCCGTTTTCCGACTTATGGGACAAGGTTTATCCTTGAAGCGACACTCGCCTTTATCACCCTTTTCGTAGATTTTGCAACTTGGCGACCCGCCTTTTGGGTCCGATTTCTTCCCTGTTTCGTTCGTTCATGCTTTCTTAGTAGGGCTTGGATTAACATCATGTGCCCTTCGTTCGCCCCGTTCAACTTGCTTTTTCAATTCAATCTCCTGTTCCCGAGCAACATTTATGATCTCGGTAAGGGTCTAATATTTTGAAGGAGTCATAAACTGCCTATACTCGGCACTCAACATGTTGTAGTAATAATATATCTTCTGTTCTTCATTTGTCACCAATTCGTCACAAAACTTCATGTTATCCATGAACATTCCCGTGATTTTGTCGATGGACTCACCCTTGTGCCTAAGTTGCATGAACTCTTCTTTGATTCGGTTAATGACCGCCTTGGGACTGTGATGTTTAAGAAACGGCGTCTTAAATTCATCCCATGTCATAGCCTTAGCCGTTTCACTTCCAATTTCTTTCTTCTTGTTATCCCACCAGTCTTTCGCTTGACCCCTTAATTAACCCATACCATAGGCTACGTAGTCATCTATATCACAATGGGTCCTTTCAAATACTCCCTCGATATCGCTTAGCTATCGTTGGCATACTATCGGGTCAACCTTCACATTATAAACTGGCGGTTTGCATGCCATGAACTCTTTGTATGAACAAGGCTTTCGTCCTCCAGACTTTTCCTTTGCTAAATTGGCACTATCTTCCAATTTCTTGATTCTCTCATGCACCACCGATAGTACCATGTTTTGGATCTTATCGATAAAATTGGACAAACTATTTTCGATTGCCTTTCCAACCTCCTCGGCAATCACTTCTCTCATTTGCTCGGTGACTCTCGGCACCGCATCATCGTTACCTTTATCCGTCATCTTTAAAACTGAAATGTTTACATCAACCGTTAAACATTTCATTTATAACATATGATTTACTTGCTTTTGTTTAATCAAGTTTGTAACTTGCTTCAACAGTTCTTGTTTAATGCACTTCCCGTGTTTGAGTGAGTTAACACACTCTTTTCGTGCATGACAATTCATGTTTCATTTCTATATTTACTAAATCTACTTAAAACAATTAACTCTTACCGGATGCTTAATCAAGCTTGAACCGAGCACACTTTCTTAACAACCTTGAGCTCTGATTACCAATTTGTAAGAACCATCTTAAAATAACAGAATTTTATAATATTAACATGCATTTATCACTAAATGCGAGCTTACAAAATTTTTGTTCAGTTATGATTGTAAAAGACAACATATACTAGACATCATCCTATTGTTTAAACCTTCAAAACATAATATTCAAGCGTTTACATATTAACTAAAACAAAATAGATTAATGCGAAAGCTTGGTTTAGTGCGTTCGGTTCTTGATAGTTTCTTGATTTTCATCCGGTGTCGCGCGTGCTCAAACCTATAGCCAAAACCACATTAAAAGTTAGTTTTGACTGTGTTGGAACATGTATAAACGAGTTCAGATATCAAACAGTGAAAACGGAACAAAAATCCAGCAATTTAAGGTTGTCGCGCCCCGCGACAGCTTAGACCTCAGCTTACGCGGCCCGCGACAGCTGTCGCGGCACGCGACGATAAAAGCAACATGGCGTCGCGTAGCGCGACGCCCCATTTTTCACAGAATGTTGTTTAAATTTGCTGCACTTTACCCAGCTACGAAAATTCACTAATAGCAACTTAGAACTTGCATAACTTTCGCTATACAAGTCCGTTTTTCGTAATTCTTTTTCCCACGCGACCGTAATTTAATTACGGACTCGTTTATCAACACCATTCTCATAAAAATTTGGTTTCTGAACAGTTGGCCTATTATTCAACTCTTTGTTTATTCGACCCGTTTGTTTACAAGTTTTACAACTTGTATTGTTATCATCTCATGCTTCGGCCATTCTACCCATTCCCGGGTTTACCAATTATGGCGTTTCGCTCCCCTCCCGAGGGTTACTTATGCAGAAATCATCATGCTTGTTTTCAAGGATTTAAACATGCTTTTCTTAATGGTTTGACAAGTAAAATCTTCGAACTTTAATCCCCATAAAGGGTTCATTTTTGCAACAAGTTAGCGTGTCCGCTTCACGGCTTACACTTTGTTTATAAGCAATCAACATGTGATGGTCATTGACTTCGACGTTTACATCTCTACTTTGTTTTGTCCCGTTTGGATGTCGAATGGAGACAACCATTTCAAGACATACCAAACTCTATTTTAAAAATTGTTTTGACCCGTTATGTTTGCCTGATGTGCTTCGTCACTTCCGTGACTTAGCGGGTCTCCTCTTTCACCAAATTTCAATATGACAAGCTAAAATAAATAAATGAACGTAAAGTAACGAAACCATAGTGTCACACCCCGACCACGTAAAACAACAAAACGTGGCGGAAACGTCGGGGAGTGTTGTAACAGAATTAATTGTTTCACAACCATGGAAATTAAAGTTACATTTTATTTATCAAACAAGAGAGTTGCATTGTCTTAAAACAAGAAACAAAGAGTACATGACATAATTAAACTATTTCTAGCTTCATTTTAAGTTGCTAAGGCATGGGTCCGCCTATGTTTGACTTGATCATCCTATGCAACAGCTCCTGAAAACACATGTGAAAATAGGTACGTCAGTATAAAAATGCCTGTGAGATACATAGGTTTTGTGAAAATAGGATTCATGACTTGAGTTTAAAGAAACTGTTTAATAAAGAGTAGTCATGAATCTTGTTGAGCGTTTTCTTTCATAAATCATTTGAAAAGCGATAAATAAACCAAATGATATATATGTATAAAAGAATAATGTATGGTTAAGTGAATAACCATGTAAAATGAGTTTTGTATAAGTTAAGTTATTTGTAAAACGATGTTTATGTGAAGATTGTATTGTATATGTAATACGTCTAAACTGAAATGGTTTAAATAACTCTACGATATGTAATACCATAAAAGCACTTATATATAGGAAGTACCAGCGGCGTATCCACCATGTTTTTATCGTATTACACATCGCCTCGTTACTTAAATCACTTACCCAAAATAAACCACCAAAATGTAATGTTTAACAATTGTAGAAATGTTTATGTATGGTCAAATACGGTTCACACGGTTCAACAGTTACAAACGGTTCATATAATCAAATGGTTACAATGGTTCACATAGTCAAATAGTTACAACGGGTCACATAGTCAAATAGTTACAATGGTTCACATAGTCAAATAGTTACAAACGGTTCAAAATGTATTATAATGTGTTCATATGCTGGATGAGCATATGAAACAAAATGCAATGTAAATCAATGTGTCCATATGTTGAGTAAACATATGCAACTAATGTGATGTAAATCAATGTGCTAGCATGCTCAGTCAACATACATAGCAGAAATGTGAAGTAAAACAATGTACTAAGTATGCTAAGTAAACATACATAGCGAAACAATGTACTGTAAATCATGTACTAATAGTGTACTAATGAACATAGCAAGTACATGATGTGAAAACACGAAAGCACGAAAGTAATAAGTAGGCACATGTGTTTCACCCCAAAACGTTTGAAAAACAGTAAAAGAGGGGTCTATGTACTCACTTGAGATTGCCTAGAAGTCCTTGAGTAACAACCACACAATGCTAGAGATCACGGAAATCAAACGGCACCTAATATAGGTAACTATGTTAATAAACGGACCTAAATCGGAGGATCAGATAGAATGAGGGTTCGTAAACCAAATGAGTAGGGGAACTCATGTAGTGTGGTTTAACCAAGCCTACATACTAAAATGAAACCTAACCTAAGTGCTTACGACCCATTACGACCCGTTTAGGTAGCTTATGCTACTTTAACGCGTCGTTCGCGTAAAACGCAGTCGGAATGCCTAATGTCACGACCCCCGGCCCGGTTTGACCCGTTTCAGGAGCCGCGGGACAGAAAATCCCGTGGTATTTATTTAATTAATTTGACAGTGGAAGTTTATCATCAGGATCTTTTTAAAGCTGAAATTTCCTGATTATTTTATTTCACAACTCGGGATAAAACCCTGGTAATTTACAATCATAAGATTTCACAGAGAAATCTTTATTTACAAAACGTGTTTCTTTATTTTATTATGAGCCACTTTCTTAAGCTTGCAGTGCTTCACGGCACTTTTCCTGGATCACAACAGATCACCTGAAACATGTTTGAAAAAGGTTTTGTCAGCGGGAAATACTGGTGAATCATTCAATTTAATAAAAATGACCTGTTTGTTATAATTTATAGTATTAAGGGTGATTACATTGTTTCTATATCAACCAACTACCCACAGTATTTGTCACTCGACTTATTTCTGTGACTGTGGTCAGATCACCCATTGGCTAACTCGTTGTCCAATGGTGACGGGAACAAGTAATGTATACAAAACCCCACATACCGGCTGTAATTTGGTGACTACAAAGACTTAATCCCTGTAATTATAACCTTGAAAATAAACATGATTTTGAAAGTAATTTGATAAAAAGAGAATGACTCACATTGCAGATTTAACACGGACAGATTCCAGCCTACTGATTAGCCTTGATAACCTAGTTTAAATAACAATGCACACAAACTAGGTTAGTAACTAATACAGCATTTACGATAACTCACGAGATTAAACCCTCACATCGAATGACAAAGTGCGATACTTAAACATCCATTGAATTAACAAATAATGACAAAGCATAAACCCTAATGTGAGCAGCACTTAAACATCCATTGGATAGTTTAATCGATCGGACATTGAATCGTAGCAGCGATCGAGTTAATACCCCGTATTGCGGCAGCACTTCGTGAATCGTGTGTGTTTTAATAGTAAACAGAATGTAACTCAGTGTGTATAGAGAATTTGTTCGTCGTTTTAACTCCAGAAATCAAGTCCCAATGCCTACTATTTATAGGTAAATTTTGACCCCCCTCGCGTGACGCGAGGGGTCACCCCTGGGGCTTCGCGTGACGCGAAGGACACCTATTTACTATAGGGTAGCCACGTCCTTGACTAGCCTAGCTGACTTGACGAAATCTTAAAATTCGATACTGACAACAAGTTATTTAGATAATCGTAACTAGGGTTTTACCCCCCCTGAGTTTTAGGGGCCCTGATCCTGATTCCGATTGTTCTGAAAATTTTAGGGTTTATACAGAATCACTTGGGTGTCTCAATTAGGGTTTCCTATTGGATAAATTAAATTAATAAATAAGACTTTTGATGAGAGTTGTTACATCCTCCCCACCTTAATAAAAATCTCGTCCTCGAGATTTACTGGAATAAGTAGGGATATTTTCGTTTCATCTAAGATTCCAGCTCCCAAGTGTATTCAGCTCCTCTCTTTGAATCCCACTTAACTTTAACTAGCACTAGTCGTTTGTGTTTGAGAAATTTCACCTTTCGATCTTCTATCTGAAGAGGTTTCTCAATGAGTTTTAACTTTTCATTTACCTCTATGTCTTGAAGAGGTACTACCAAAGATTCGTCGGATAGACATTTCTTGAGATTGGATACATGAAATACATCATGTACTCCAGCTAATTTTTCTGGTAGCTGTAAACGATAAGCAACTGGTCCTATACGTTGGATCACTGGAAATGGTCCTACGTATCTTGGACTTAACTTTCCTTTCTTACCGAATCGAGCAACTCCTTTCCAAGGTGAAACTTTTAATAGTACTCTGTCTCCTACTTGAAACTCCAACGGCTTCCTTCTATTGTCTGCATAACTCTTCTGACGATCTCTAGCCGTCTTCAATCTTTCTTTGATCTGAGTGATCTTATCAGTGGTCTCTTGCACAATCTCTGGTCCTGATAATTGACTTTCTCCTATTTCTACCCAACAAACTGGAGTTATGCACTTTCTTCCATATAGTGCCTCAAATGGGGCAGTTTCAATGCTTGAATGATAACTATTGTTATAGGAGAATTCAATTAATGGTAAGTGATCATCCCAGTTTCCACCAAAATCTATTACACATGCTCTAAGCATGTCTTCTAGAGTTTGGATTGTCCTTTCACTTTGTCCGTCTGTCTGAGGATGATATGCAGTGCTTAGATTTAGTCGAGTTCCCATTGCTTCTTGGAAACTTGTCCAAAAATGGGAAGTGAAACGACTATCTCTATCTGATATAATGGAGAGTGGAACTCCATGTAAAGATACGACTTCATCTACATACAACTTTGCCAACCTTTCCATGCTAAAGGTTTCTTTCATAGGTAGAAAGTGAGCTGATTTGGTTAATCGATCCACAATTACCCAAATCGCATCATTACCTTTTCTGGTTTTGGGTAACTTAGTAACAAAATCCATTGTTATGAGTTCGCATTTCCATACAGGCATTTCTAGTTGTTGTAGTAGACCTGAAGGTTTCTGATGTTCTGCCTTAACTTGTGAACAAGTAAGACACTTAGAAACGTATCGAGCTATATCCTTTTTCATTCCTATCCACCAAAAGTTATTTCTTAAATCTTGGTACATTTTATTGTTTCCAGGGTGCATAGTATACCTAGATTTATGGGCTTCTTCTAAAATCTTATTTCTTAACTCTCCCCGCTTAGGTACCCAAATTCTGCTTTTGTGGAATCTCCAAATTCCATCAGCTCCTTGTTCTAATTCTTTTATTCGTCCCTTCATTCCTTCAGCATCATCCTTGATTGCTGTTTCTTGAAAATGCTTTACTTGTTCCATTAAATCTAACTGTAGATTTAATCTAAGAGTACGAACCCTTCTTTGTTTCTCATGGTATTTACGACTTAAGGCATCTGCTACTACATTTGTCTTTCCTTCGTGATACTGAATATCACAGTCGTAGTCACTTAGGATTTCCATCCATCTTCTTTGTCTCATGTTTAACTTTTTTTGCCCAAATATATATCTTAAACTTTTGTGATCCGTATAGACAGTAAATTTACTTCCGTATAAATAATGTCTCCAAATATTAAGGGCAAAAATTATGGCTCCTAATTCTAAGTCATGAGTTGTATAGTTTTCCTCGTGCTTTTTCAATTGCCTTGAAGCATACGCAATTACCTTCTTGCGTTGCATTAGCACACATCCTAATCCTAGTTTTGAAGCATCACAATAAACTTCAAAATCTTTCGTTCCTTCTGGCAAAGCTAGGATTGGAGCATTCGTTAATTTCTGCTATAGAATCCTAAAAGCTTCTTCTTGCTTAGGTCCCCATTCAAACTTAACTGCTTTACAGGTTAGCTTAGTTAATGGTACAGCTATCTTGGAAAAATCCTTAATAAACCATCTATAATATCCAGCTAAAGCTATAAAACTTCTAATTTCCATTGCGGATTGTGGAACCTTCCATTTGATAATTGCTTCTATCTTAGCAGGATCTACATGAATACCTTCATGATTCACCATGTGTCCTAAGAATTGCACTTCTTGCAACCAGAATTCACACTTTGGGAATTTGGCATAAAGCTTTTCTTTTCTTAGCAGAGTTAAAAGTGCATGCAGATGTTGACAGTGTTCGTCCTGACTTTTGGAATAAATAAGTATATCATCTATGAAGACAATTACAAATTTATCCAAATACGGTTTACAGATTCTATTCATCATGTCCATGAATGCAGCAGGTGCATTCGTTAACCCGAAAGGCATGACTGTAAACTCGTAATGACCATACCTAGTTCTGAAAGCAGTTTTAGGTATGTCTTCTTCTTGTACCTTCAATTGATGGTATCCGGAACGTAAGTCGATCTTAGAAAAGTATCTAGCTCCTTGAAGTTGATCAAAAAGATCATCAATCCTAGGTAATGGGTATCGATTCTTAATGGTAACCTTATTCAATTTTCTATAATCAATACACATTCTCATTGACCCATCCTTCTTTTTCACAAACAACACTGGTGCTCCCCACGGGGATGAACTAGGTTGTATGAAACCTTTACTTAGTAATTCATCTAATTGCTTTTTCAATTCTAACATTTCCGTGGGTGCTAACCGATAAGGTGCCTTGGCTATCGGTGTAGTTCCTGGAATTAGATGAATCCTAAATTCTACTTCCCTATCTGGTGGTAATCCTGGTAACTCTTCTGGGAATATATCTGGGTATTCTGAGACTACAGGAATCTCGTTAAGTTCTTTACCCTTAGTACTAATGATTACTGAAATCATATATACTATTCCTTGTTTTCGTTCATAACTAGCAACTTTCATTACTGATATGAACTTCATGGGTTTATGCGGTTTATCTCCTGTAATCATGATTACTTCTCCAGTAGGTGCCTGAATTTCTATAGAGTTCTTATCACAATGAATTTGAGCATGGTTGGCTATTAACCAATCCATTCCTAATACAACATCGAATTCAGCTAATTTCATAGGTAACAGGTTTGCAGAGAATTTATGACCTGAAAGTTTTATATCTACTTTTTGCAAAACCTGATTTATTTAACTAAATTCCCATCTGCGGTTTCGACTGTAAAAATCCGCCTAATGTTGGTTAAGGGTAACTTAAGAGCTTGGCAGAATAAAGTATTTATAAAACTTTGGTTTGCACCAGAGTCAAATAATACTTTTGCGTAAACGTTGTGAACTAGATACGTACCAGCTATCACATCTGGGATGAGTTCTGCTTCTTGAGTGGTCAGCTGGAATGCTCTGACATTCTTCTTAGTAGCTCCGTCGATCACCTTGGTTTTGTTGTCTGCTGGATTAACCAATTTAGGGCATTCTGGCTTAAAATATCCTGTTTCTCCACAGTTATAGCAGATTCTGGTTTTCTTCCTGCAGTCTTCTTCACGATGTCCTATGGCTTTGCAAAAGTTGCAGATTACATTACATCTTCCATAATGTTTCTTTCTGCAATTTCTGCAAAATGGAGAAGTTGAAGATTGCCCTGTTCCTCTTCTCTTGAAGTTACTATTATTACCTACCCGAAATCCTTGGGTAATTTTCTGAGCCAGTTCCTTTTTCCTGTTTTCATCTCTTGTGCGTACCAGTTCGTCAGTGAGGGTATTAGCTAATTCTACCGCATCGTCAATAGTGCAAGGTCTCGCAGCTTTAACGATATTACGGATTTCACTAATTAATCCCCAAATATAACGAGAAATGAGTACCGGCTCTGGCGAAGCCAGCGTTGGTACCACTCTAGCATATTCGAAGAATGTCGAAGTATATCCTCGACAATACACATTCACCGTCCGGTGGGTCAGGAACTTATTTGCCATTTGATCTTTTTCATACTCGGGACAAAATTTTCTTTCTACAAGACTCTTAAATTCTTCCCAGTTCATGGCATAGGCCACAATCCTTCTTTTAGCTTGTAACACTGTGTTCCACCATTCTAGCGCCCCTTCTTTAAAAAGATTTGACGCATACATAACCTGATCTTCCTCGGCACACTTACTTATGGTAATCACTGCCTCGGTTTTCTCTAACCAACGCAGAGCTGCAATAGCCCCTTCGTTACCTGCAAACTCAGCTGGTTTACAGGCAAGGAATTCTTTGTAAGTGCAACCAGGTGTTGCAGCTTTTATTTTCTTGAAAATTGGGGCTTGCAGATCATTATTTTTATTAATATGATTACCACCTCCGTTTATACTATTACTAAAGTTGTCGCCTTGTGTACGTTTACTAGGAATGATTGATTAAGGTTTAATAGGTTTCTGAACAGCAGCCACGATTGCTGGAATAGCATTGGCTATTCCTTGTGCAACGATATCCTCTATATCTTGCCTATTTAACAATTGTTCTTCCTGATTTTGCTCAGATTGATTTACTTCATTTACTGGTTCATTACCAATGTTTACCATCTGATAATTAATTTATAGACAAATAATTAGTATATATAAGAAACAACCAAATATAATAACTAATCACACATAATCGTGTAAACAATAATCAACGCTGTAAATTTCTAAATTTTCTTTTATAGATTATATTATGCTTCCATATACATTTTTATCTTACAACCGTTTTATTGTTTATTTTACACATACTGATTTTTATTAATATTATTATTTTTATACAAACACAAATTAACCACCCACTTTTCCTTCGTCAACTTGTATCTTTAATAACGATGTTCCCTCTCATCATATTTCCATGAAATTTGTCCTCCTATCTCTCGGATCCTATTCCCAGCATCCATTAGCTCTTCACCAAAATGGCGGAGTTCAGCCATATTCTCAGTACTCAACGGTGGATTTGGTAGAGGTTCTGGATCAAACTGGGGAAGAAAGGAATAAGGACTGTTAATAATGTTTTGGAATTTCCAATCATTGGTCCACCACTCGTCCATTCCTAGAGGTTGGGTGTGAATGATAGGTTCTGGGATTGCTGGTTCTAAGTTCATTGGAATTTGGGTTTCAATAGGATGAGTAACAATATTTTCATTGACAGGTTTAATATTATCACATCTTGCTAATATAAAATCTAGCTCCTCCTGTAATGTCATTTCCTGGGTTTGCTTAGAGCTTTCTCCAAATTCCATCTGGGTTTGTCTAGAACCTTTTCCAACCTCCATTCCTATTTGCTTAGAATATTCCTCAACCCATCTGCCTAGAATCTTCCCCGGCTTCCATCTCTAATTCCTGCTGTCTAGAACTTTCCCCCATTTCAATTTCTTTTCCTTTTTCTAATGGATTGTTTACTTTAGAATTCTTTCTAGTGGCGGGTTTCCTTCTACGCACACGCCTCCATCCTACCAATCTTCTTCTCTTTTTAGGCTTGGGTTTTTCCAGAGGTGGAGCATTGAATTCTATAGGTTGTTCCACATCAGGAAAGTATCCAGTAAACTCTTTAGAAACTTCTATGTTTACAGGGTAAAGGTTGAGATTCTCTAGGGCTCCAGATAACTCATTCATGCTGTTTAACATATATGTAAAAATAATAAGTTAAAATTTTATAACAACTTTCAAAAATAACCTTCACATATAATTGCATACCATATGACTACAAAACAACTGAAATTTAAAACACACTATGTTTTACTGTAAATTTATTTATTTACTGGATGGATTTTCTAGCTTGTAGGTGATATGGTTTGCTAAAACTGAAACAAGTTATTTAAAGATCTGCATTTACTGCTACTGTAGCTAACATATAAAGATCTGCCCATTTTTCGTCTAACTTGTCTTCCCAAGGTGATTTACTGGTTAATTCCTGGGTTTCCTGTTTAACTTTCTTTTCTCGGAATTTCTTTAATTTCTCCTGACTTTTTCTAATAATCAAACTTCTTTTATCAGGTGAAAGGGGCTCCTCATATTGGACTTTTCGAACAAATATTCCTTCTTCAGGAGTTTGGGATGAACTTCCCTTCTCATTTAATGACCTATCTAATTTAAGATAGATGTTTGAAATCTTTTGCTTACCCATACTGTAACTAACAAATAGTCAGTTAATAAAACACATAATCACATAATGGTAATCAGGAAAAATTAAGTATTTCTAAATACTTAATTAGCTTAATTCAGTGGCTCTGATACCACCTTTTTCTGTCACGACCCCCGGCCCGGTTTGACCCGTTTCAAGAGCCGCGGGACAGAAAATCCCGTGGTATTTATTTAATTAATTTGACAGCGGAAGTTTATCATCAGGATCTTTTTAAAGCTGAAATTTCCTAATTATTTTATTTCACTACTCGGGATAACACCCCGGTAATTTACAATCATAAGATTTCACGGAGAAATCTTTATTTACAAAACATGTTTCTTTATTTTATTATGAGCCACTTTCTTAAGCTTGCAGTGATTCACGGCACTTTTCCTGGATCACAACAGATCACCTAAAACATGTTTGAAAAAGGTTTTGTCAGCGGGAAATACCGGTGAATCATTCAATTTAATAAAAATGACCTGTTTGTTATAATTTACAGTATTAAGGGTGATTACTTTGTTTCTATATCAACCAACTACCCACAGTATTTGTCACTTGACTTATTTCTGTGACTGTGGTCAGATCACCCATTGGCTAACTCATTGTCCAATGGTGACGGGAACAAGTAATGTATACAAAACCCCACATACCGGCTGTAATTTGGTGACTACAAAGACTTAATCCCTGTAATTATAACCTTGAAAATAAACATGATTTTGAAAGTAATTTAATAAAAAGAGAATGACTCACATTGCAGATTTAACACGGACAGAGTCTAGCCTACTGATTAGCCTTGATAACCTAGTTTAAATAACAATGCACACAAACTAGGTTAGTAACTAATACAGCATTTACGATAACTCACGAGATTAAACCCTCACATCGAATGACAAAGTGCGATACTTAAACATCCATTGAATTAACAACGAATGACAAAGCATAAACCCTAATGTGGGCAGCACTTAAACATCCATTGAATAGTTTAATCGATCGGACATTGAATCGTAGCAGCGATCGAGTTAATACCCTGTATTGCGGCAGCACTTCGTGAATCGTGTGTGTTTTAATAGTAAACAAAACGTAAATCAGTGTGTATAGCGAATTTGTTCGTCGTTTTAACTCCAGAAATCAAGTCCCAATGCCTACTATTTATAGGTAAATTTTGACCCCCTCGCGTGACGCGAGGGGTCACCCCTGGGGCTTCGCGTGACGCGAAGGACACCTATTTACTATAGGGTAGCCACGTCCTTGACTAGCCTAGCTGACTTGATGAAATCTTAAAATTCGATACTGACAACAAGTTATTTAGATAATCGTAACTAGGGTTTTACCCCCCCTGAGTTTTAGGGGCCCTGATCCTGATTCTGATTGTTCTGAAAATTTTAGGGTTAATACAGAATCACTTAGGTGTCTCAATTAGGGTTTCCTATTGGACAAATTAAATTAATAAATAAGACTTTTGATGAGAGTTGTTACACCTAACTAGTCCTACGATAAGTAAAATATGCCTTAACATGTCTAATATTGTTGCCAAATCAGTTTAGATACCAAAAGTTATGTTACATATGCTTAAAATGAATTTTGGCGTTAAAAGGGCATTTTGGTAATTTACTTAAGGCATGTATACTACCTATCATACAACTACTCAAACGATGTGACCATAAGGTATAACCTCGGAAGGTTATTCCCTATACAACTATGGTCACCTAATGTGTTTGGTCGGATCCTAATGATCGACCAAACGGGTCGGTTTCGAAAGTATAAGCGATTGTTTAGATCGCTTACCTTACGACCCTATACAAGCACTAAACTAAAAGTGACGAGCTAAGCATGTTAAAACATGCTTAACTAAGTTTAGAAAACAGGTTTGGTATCAAAACAAACGGTTTTGATACCTAAGAGTAGTTTGGTTACAAAATACGCAAGAATATGCATTTTGGCCGAAACTACGACTCGTCACTGAGCCTAGATAACGTGGTAATTAGTAGGTATAGTCACTAGGGACTATAACCATCGTGATTACGCTCACGTTATGAAGTTCAAACGAACTTCGAATTGACCATAAACTGGTCAACGCAGAAAGTCAAACAAAGTTTGACTTTTAACGCTAAAAGAATAAAAAGAACGAAAGAACACTTACAAAGGGTCCCCGCAAGTTTGATTTCTAAGTAATCTCAGGTAGGAAGTGTTTAAACACAACCACTTAGAGAAAAACTCAGATTTCAAGTGGGTTTTGAGTTGTGAATCAAAGGGTATTTATTGGATTTGGACCACCGTTGGGATCGTTCCTCGAATACCGTGCTTTGATCTTGTCCCTACACTTGTTGGAATGTTATGGAACCCAAAATGGCCCCCCACCATCAGGGATTAACATGTGGCAAAGGATTTGGGAGTGGTTAACAACTGTCAACAGCTGTTTTAGAAGTTTCTGATGTGCTAGGGACCCCGTACGGATCGTAAGGGTCATGGCTTACGGTCCGTAAGCCATTAACTTTGGGAGAATTACAGTTTCAGTCCTTGCACCTTGTTTCGTTGCGTAATGGCACTTCTAACACCCGTCAATCCCAATTTCAAGCTCCACAATGATTTTAAGACATAGGGAACATGAAATATGCTCACAAATATGCCGGATGTCGGTTCGTTTGGTCGTATGATCGCGATGTTCGCTTAATTACGACGGAATGCGCATAAGCTCGAAAAACGATCCAAATTGCGCGACGAATGGATTTTTCTTATGCCAAACACTAAAATAAAATATTTTAGTGAATGCATAAATTTTTGGATGTCCGGATGTATTCAGAACGTAAGTTATGCGTGAAAATGCAAACTTATGCACTTTTTGACGCTTTTAGTCCCTGAATGACCCAAAAGTTTATTTTAGCACACCGAACCCCTCAAAGCCTACTTCTAAGCTATGTAAAGGATATTTAGGGTATGTTTAACTTATGGTCATGTTCCGGAATGTCTGTTACAGTTCAAATTGGCATACTTTCGCAGTTTGTCAACTTTAGTCCCTGTAAGCGATTTAACTTGATTTTGCCATACCAAATCCTTTGAAACTTATTTCTAAGTTATGTAAAGGTTATCTAAGGTATGTTAAGCCTATTTCACTATTCTCGAGTGTTCGTTGCATTAAACTGGTTATATTTACGCATCAGTGCACGTATAACCTTCCAGAAAGTGATTTAAAGCTTGAAATCGAACAAAATTTGATATGTGCAAATGATACACATATTTTTACAAATCCTAAGTATGAAACACAATATCTCATTGATTTGGTATTTGTTTGATGGTCATGGAGGCACAGTTGTCACAGTCTCCCCTACTTTAGGAAATTTCGTCCCGAAATTTATTTGTAGGAGCATGTCTGTGACTTTGTGTTAAATAACCATCAAGGATAAGGCATATCCTGATATTCCTCTTTAACGGACATTCTTCAGAAGTGAAAATGAACGAACGGAGTCATTTTCCTCAACGGGTTCTTCGGAAATGGAAAATGAAGGATTTAACAAACGGATATTCATTTCCCTCAACGGATATTCTTCAGAAGCGAAAATGAATGGATGATTCATTTTTCCTCAACGGGTTCTTCGTCAGAAATGGGAATGAAGGAATAATCAACGGATATTCATTTCCCTCAACGGATATTCTTCAGAAGCGAAAATGAACAAACGGAGTCATTTTCCTCAACGGGTATTCTTCAGAATTGGGAATGAAGGATTAAACAAACGGATATTCATTTCCCTCGGCGGATACTCTTCAGAACGAAAATGAACAAACGGAGTCATTTTCCTCAACGGGTATTCTTCAGAATTGGAAATGAAGGATATAACAAACGGATATTCATTTCCCTCGACGGATACTCTTCAGAACGAAAATGAACAAACGGAGTCATTTTCCTCAACGGGTATTCTTCAGAATTGGAAATGAAGGATATTAACAAACGGATATTCATTTCCCTCAACGGATATTCTTCAGAAGTGAAAATGAACAAACGGAGTCATTTTCCTCAACGGGTATTCTTCGGAATTGGAAATGAAGGATTTTAACAATCGGATATTCATTTCCCTCAACGGATATTCTTTCAAAAGTGAAAAATGAATAGCTAGTTCATTTTTCCTCAACGGATGCTTTATCAGAAATGGAAATGAATATGGTTAACTATAGACACATGACAGAACTTGCTGTGATTTCTTTTCACTAAATTCCATAATTATGTATGCATCCATAATTACGTAATTCCTTGCATAGTAATCACAGTTTGTTTTATAATGTGAAGGGGATAGAATTTGAACAAGGTCGAGGCAACCCATAATTAGGTCAACACATCAACACACAAGCACATAATTGTTTTCTTGGATATAAATTTGTTATCATCTTGTTATTAATTGTTATTAACTTGATGTCGATTTGAACATGGGTATTCAAGGTACACCAGGAACCCAGTCGATGGACTTCAACGTCCTCAAGAATCTATCTGAAAATAAGGTGATCTTTCGAAAATTCGATTTCTGATTACCAGGAATCATAACATTCGAATTAAGGTACACAATAATTATGGACTTACGGAAATACCCTTAGGTACCCTATTAAGGATTTATAGTGGTATATTGGGTATTCGCCCAGTGTTGTAACTTGCGCCTTGTACTTTGTTTTCTTTGGAAGAAACGTGTACTTAGGTTCTTCGTGGAAATCGCAAGAAATCAAAAGATGGGAGGAATGCGGTTCCTTGATTGCCGGTATCGTAGAGGATATGTCGTTTATTCATGCAACCACAATTGTACATTGCAATGTAAATAAAGGATTAATTTATAAACAACAATAATAATAACAACAACTGTTTCATGGATCGTGACAACAAAAGAAAATAATACACAAGGCTTGATTATTTTCTAAACAGCGTTGTCTCCTGTCGGTCAGATACTCATCCCTGCGCTGGATTTGCATTAGCAAGCCTTGGGCAATTCCTACGAAAATGGCCCATCTCGCCACAGTTGTAGCAAGACCCCGGTGGAAAACGAGCTTGAGCAGGATTGTTGCCAGCTTGATTTGGTGCAGTTGCGGTTGGGCAAACCCTTGCTGTATGACCTATAAGTTCACAAATTTGGCATTTGCGGCACTTCACACCAGCATGATGATGAAGGCTACATTGGTTGCACAAGGGTGCAGTTCCGTTGTAGGGCTTCCTAGTAGGGGGTTGAGCTGGTTGGTTGGGGACGGCTTGATCATTGTGAGCGACCACGGCGAAGTTCTGAGAAGCCTTTCGCTTCTTTGACTTCTTAGGGGATCCAGTCTGTTCATCCATGGTCTTTGATTCCTCAATCGGTTTCTTGTCACTTTTTCGGAAAAGTTTACCTTTCCTGATCTGAGATTCAGTCAAGGTTGCAGATAGCTCAATGGCATGTCTAACTGTAGTAGGGTTGATACCAGTCACAATGTCTTGTATTGAGTCAGGGAGGCCATCAATGTACTTTTCGATTGCCTTATCCAAAGGCGTGACCATGTTTGGGCATAACAGACTTAACTCCTCATAACGGTCAGTGTAGGCTCGATGCTCACCGCTATCTTGCTTAAGATCGTCAAATTCCCTTTCTAAAGCCCTCAGTTCATGACGAGGACAAAACTCCTTCATCATAAGGGCCCTAAGTTCGGCCCAAGTCTGTGCTAAAGCAACCTCAGCACCACGGTCTCTCATAACCCCGTTCCACCATGTAAGAGCCCTCTTCTGAAACACACTGGAAGCAAACTCGACCTTGCGATTATCAGGACACTGAACGTGACGAAACGTACTCTCAGTGCTCTCGAACAATTGTAGGAGCCCAGTTGCTCCTTCAGAACCACTAAACTTGAGTGGCTTAGCCGAATTGAAACTCTTGAAATTGCATGGAGCATTATTGTTGTTGTTGGCTTGGTTCAGTTGAGCAATAAGATTTGGGAAAGCAGCAGCCATTTGCTGCGCGATGATTTCTGCCAGTTCGGCATTCGCTATCTGATTCTCGCGTCGAGGAGGCATTCTAAAAGGAGGGAAACATGAAAGGAAACGAGCTAGATGATTAGATGAAAAGGATGAGGTGATACAAAATTTGACAAAAGCAAAGATGGTGGTCATTTGTTTGTTACCACAAGGCAAACAAACGACACATTGTGACTAATCAAAGTAAATGGGTCAAAAATAATGTATCGCAAAGACATGCTTGCCTATAAGTGAACACTCACCCCAAGAGTTCCCAGGTAAGAGTAACTGGTCCGATTATGTGGATTTGTACGAACACTCTAGCCTTAGACAGAAAACCCAGGGTACAGGCATTCACGCTTCCAGTTTGCACGTGTTCACACTATTTAGGACCCAAAACTTGGACGAGATTTTGAAAACTCAAAGGGGTTCAAAACCTTATAACAACGGGTTCAAAACCTTATAATAGAGGGTTCAAAACCTAGTAATCAATCATCCATGAACAGATGATTAATTTTCAAAGCGGATTCGGAATTGATGTTCTCATTGCGGTTATCACCTAAGGATAGGTGACGGTTTTTGTTTTAAAAATCTAAACGCAAATCTTCTTGCATTAGGGTCCTAGGAAGGTTATAGTCTAGGTCAAAGCATTACTAATAACCTAATTCCCAATAACCATTGGCTCTGATACCAACTTTTCTGTCACACCCCGACCACGTAAAACAACAAAACGTGGCGGAAACGTCGGGGAGTGTTGTAACAGAATTAATTGTTTCACAACCATGGAAATTAAAGTTACGTTTTATTTATCAAACAAGAGAGTTGCATTGTCTTAAAACAAGAAACAAAGAGTACATGACATAATTAAACTATTTCTAGCTTCATTTTAAGTTGCTAAGGCACGGGTTCGCCTATGTTTGACTTGATCATCCTATGCAACAGCTCCTGAAAACACATGTGAAAATAGGTACGTCAGCATAAAAATGCCTGTGCGATACATAGGTTTTGTGAAAATAGGATTCATGACTTGAGTTTAAAGAAACTGTTTAATAAAGAGTAGTCATGAATCTTGTTGAGTGTTTTCTTTCATAAATCATTTGAAAAGCGATAAATAAACCAAATGATATATATGTATAAAAGAATAATGTATGGTTAAGTGAATAACCATGTAAAATGAGTTTTGTATAAGTTAAGTTATTTGTAAAACGATGTTTATGTGAAGATTGTATTGTATATGTAATATGTCTAAACTGAAATGGTTTAAATAAAGCTACGATATGTAATACCATAAAAGCACTTATATATAGGAAGTACCAGCGGCGTATCCACCATGTTTTTATCGTATTACACATCGCCGCGTTACTTAAATCACTTACCCAAAACAACCACCAAAATGTAATGTTTAACAATTGTAGAAATGTTTATGTATGGTCAAATACGGTTCACACGGTTCAACAGTTACAAACGGTTCATATAATCAAATGGTTACAATGGTTCACATAGTCAAATAGTTACAACGGGTCACATAGTCAAATAGTTACAATGGTTCACATAGTCAAATAGTTACAAACGGTTCAAAATGTAATATAATGTGTTCATATGCTGGATGAGCATATGCAACAAAATGCAATGTAAATCAATGTGTCCATATGTTGAGTAAACATATGCAACTAATGTGATGTAAATCAATGTGCTAGCATGCTCAGTCAACATACATAGCAGAAATGTGAAGTAAAACAATGTACTAAGTATGCTAAGTAAACATACATAGCGAAACAATGTACTGTAAATCATGTACTAATAGTGTACTAATGAACATAGCAAGTATATGATGTGAAAACAGGAAAGCACGAAAGTAATAAGTAGGCACATGTGTTTCACCCCAAAACGTTTGAAAAACAGTAAAAGAGGGGTCTATGTACTCACTTGAGATTGCCTAGAAGTCCTTGAGTAACAACCACACAATGCTAGAGATCACGGAAATCAAACGGCACCTAATATAGGTAACTATGTTAATAAACGGACCTAAATCGGAGGATCAGATAGAATGAGGGTTCGTAAACCAAATGAGTAGGGGAACTCATGTAGTGTGGTTTAACCAAGCCTACATACTAAAATGAAACCTAACCTAAGTGCTTACGACCCATTACGACCCGTTTAGGTAGCTTATGCTACTTTAACGCGTCGTTCGCGTAAAACACGTTCGGAATGCCTAACTAGTCCTACGATAAGTAAAATATGCCTTAACATGTCTAATATTGTTTCCAAATCAGTTTAGATACCAAAAGTTATGTTACATATGCTTAAAATGAATTTTGGCGTTAAAAGGGTATTTTGGTAATTTACTTAAGGCATATATACTACCTATCATACAACTACTCAAACGATGTGACCATAAGGTATAACCTCGGAAGGTTATTCCCTATACAACTATGGTCACCTAATGTGTTTGGTCGGATCCTAATGATCGACCAAACGGGTCGGTTTCGAAAATATAAGCGATTGTTTAGATCGCTTACCTTACGACCCTATATAAGCACTAAACTAAAAGTGACGAGCTAAGCATGTTAAAACATGCTTAACAAAGTTTTGAAAACAGGTTTGGTTACGAAATACGCAAGAATACGCATTTTGGCCGAAACTACGACTCGTCACTGAGCCTAGATAACGTGGTAATCAGTAGGTATAGTCTCTAGGGACTATAACCATCGTGATTATGCTCACGTTATGAAGTTCAAACGAACTTCGCATTGACCATAAACTGGTCAACGCAGAAAGTCAAACAAAGTTTGACTTTTAACGCTAAAAGAATAAAAAGAACGAAAGAACACTTACAAAGGGTCCCCGCAAGTTTGATTTCCAAGTAATCTCAGGTAGGAAGTGTATAAACAAAACCACTTAGAGAAAAACTCAGATTTCAAGTGGGTTTTGAGTTGTGAATCAAAGGGTATTTATAGGATTTGGACCACCGTTGGGATCGTTCCTCGAATAACATGCTTTGATCTTGTCCCTACACTTGTTGGAATGTTATGGAACCCAAAATGGCCCCCCACCATCAGGGATTAACATGTGGCAAAGGATTGGGGAGTGGTTAACAGCTGTCAACAGCTGTTTTAGAAGTTTCTGATGTGCTGGGGACCCCTTACGGACCGTAAGGGTCATGGCTTACTGTCCGTAAGCCATTAACTTTGGCAGAATTACAGTTTCAGTCCCTGCACCTTGTTTCGTTGCGTAACGGCACTTCTAACACCCGTCAATCCCAATTTCAAGCACCACAATGATGTTAAGACATAGGGAACATGAAATATGCTCACAAATATGCCGGATGTCGGTTCGTTTTGGTCATATGATCGCGATGTTCGCTTAATTACGACGGAATGCGCATAAGCGCGAAAAACGATCCAAATTGCGCGACGAATGGATTTTTCTTATGCCAAACACTAAAATAAAATATTTTAGTGCTTGCATAAATTTTTGGATGTCCGGATGTATTCAGAACGTAAGTTATGCGCGAAAATGCAAACTTATGCACTTTTTGACGCTTTTAGTCCCTGAATGACCCAAAAGTTTATTTTAGCACACCGAACCCCTCAAAGACTATTTCTAAGCAATGTAAAGGATATTTAGGGTATGTTTAACTTATGGTCATGTTCTGGAATGTCTGTTACAGTTCAAATTGGCATACTTTCGCAGTTTGTCAACTTTAGTCCCTGTAAGCGATTTAACTTGATTTTGCCATACCAAAGCCTTCGAAACTTATTTCTAAGTTATGTAAAGGTTATCTAAGGTATGTTAAGCCTATTTCACTATTCCGGAGTGTTCGTTGCATTAAACTGGTTATATTTACGCATCAGTGCGCGTATAACCTTCCGGAAAGTGATTTAAAGCTTGTAATCGAACAAAATTTGATATGTGCAAATGATACACATATTTTTACAAATCCTAAGTATGAAACACAATATATCATTAATTTGGTATTTGTTTGATGGTCATGGAGGCACAGTTGTCACACATAGGTCGCGTACGTTTAGAGTGCACCTTTCAAACGCGTATCACCTTTGGCTTGTCCGCTTGACGATCCGGATTCTTTACCTATAGAGTTCCATTCACAAAAATTTTAGAACTCTTTTATAATAATTAACACATAATTCGTTGTGACATACGAATCTGCGTTTTCGTCCAATCTTTAACATTTTAATCCTCATTTAGGCGTTTTAACAAACACCTTGCGGTTCAAATTTTACATAATCAATACTAAGTTCATGTCTTGTTATTTCATCTCTATTAACTTCAATTAGGCACATCAACACAAAATTTTAACATCAATATTCCAGAATTTACATCATAATTTCAAATTACACTAGAACAAGCATTATGATCCTAGTGTTCATCTAATTTCTACAAACCCATTGATCACCCACAATGGTGATTACAAACCCTTCAAGTATAATGCAAAGTTTTTACAAGAAATCATCTAGGGTTTATCCCTAGACATCATATTACTTCTAATTTCATCTATACAACATATATTCAGGCTCAATTTCGTTTTTCTCAATTGACCTAAAATTGAACATGAATCAAAATACCAAAATTTTGCATACCTTTTGATCCCTTCAACGAGGTGATCACTAATTCATGTTTGAAACTTGATTTAAAGCTGATTATGGGCTTCAATTTATGAATTTTGTGAGGATTAGGGTTTGAAGAGGAGCTCCCTGATCGCCCCCTTGTTTCTGTTTGACCAGACACACACACATGTGTGTGTTTGGTGTGTTATTTGTTATTTTAAACACTTGGGTTTCAATCTTTACAAGTTTGGTCCTCTAACTTGTGTTTAACTTGTAGTTTAGGTATTTTAACCTTATTATATGCCATTTCTAGACTCATAACTAACTGGGTTGTCGATTCCTAGTTAGTTGGTTCTTGTTTGATCATTACTTTATAAATCAAATTTAAAGTTTTATAAATTCCAGGGTGTTACACGTTCGACAATGATGACAGGGATATTGTCCAGGATCGCCATCATGATAGTTTGGTAATAACTTTATATATTGCTAATCATTTTGTGCGCAGGATACTGGTGGATAATGGCAGCTCCGTCAACATTATTCAACTTGAAATGCTGAAAAGGATGAATATTTCCCCGATGGAGATCACTTCAAAATCCACTGTACTTGTTGGGTTCAGTGGAGAGGCTAAGAATACTGTGGGAGAAATAAAGCTGCGAGTATGTGTCGAAGGAGTCAATTCAATGCAACGCTTCTGTGTCATGGACTCCTTATCCTACTACATTGTCATATTGGGTAGGCCATGCATCCATGATATGAAAGTTGTGCCATCAACCTATCATCAGTGTATCAAGATCCCTACCCCTTGGGGGTTGTCAAGGTGGAAAGTGATCCACAAGAAGCAAAGGAATGTTATTCTTCCTCGATGAAATCCTCAACCAAGCCCAAAGCAGGATATCAATTAAAGATACGAGCCTAGGATATCGCGGAGGCTTCAGAGCAGGATGTTAAGAAAATTATCCTAGATCAGGATAATCCAGATATCTCGGTGCTCGTAGGAACCAATATCCCTCGGGATATTGAAAATCAGTTGACTAACTTTTTGAAATACAGGATGTCAACATTCGCATGGAAGCATGAGGATATGACAGGTATTTCTAAGGATATTATAACTCACAAGCTTGGAATCGACAGGTCTTTCAAGCCTGTTCAGCAAAAGAGAAGGAAGTTTGCTCCTGAACGAAACACAATTATTCAGGAAGAGGTTGAAAGATTATTGAAGTCCAAGATGATTAAGGAAGTCAAATTTCCCAAATGGCTAGCAAATGTAGTCGTGGTTCAAAAGAAGAATGGGAAATAGAGAGTTTGTGTAGACTACACAGACTTGAACAAAGCATGTCCTAAAGACCCATTCCCTCTGCCTCATATAGACTCGATAGTGGATGCCACTGCCGGTCACGAAATGTTAACCTTCATGGACGCATCCTCAAGATTCCAGCAGATACAAATGGAACCTTCAGACCAGGAGGATACTGCTTTCATGACACCAACATGTATTTATTGTTATACTGCTATGCCTTTTGGTTTGAAAAATGCAGGTGCAACATATCAGAGATTGGTGAACATGATGTTTAAAGGCAAACTAGGGGACACCATGGAGGTGTACATTGATGATATGGTGGTAAAATCCAAGAAGGCTGAGGATCATCTCTGGGATATTGAAGGAGCATTTGATATCCTGGACCGGTATAATATGAAACTAAATCCTGCCAAATGCTATTTTGGAGTGGGGGCAGGAAAATTTTTAGGATATATGGTGACTAAAAGGGGGATAGAACAAGCCCGGAACAGATTAAAGCTATCCTGGATATCAAGTTAACTTCCAACATGAAAGATGTACAAAGATTAACAGGGCGAGTAGCAGCATTAAACAGGTTTATATCGAGATCCTCGGAGAAATGCAAGGAATTCTACGATATCCTGAAAAAGAATAAGACATTCGAATGGGGAGAGAAGCATGAAACAACCTTGCAGGAATTGAAGCAATATCTTTCAACTGCACCTCCATTGATGAAGCCTGAGGATGGTGAACCATTATCCCTGTATCTTGCAGTATTAGGGAATGTAGTAAGTGTTGTTCTGGTAAAGGATCATGAAGGTCAACAATATCCTGTCTATTATGTTAGTAAAAGTTTATTAGATGCTGAAACTAGATATTCTCATTTAGAAAAATTGATATTGGCCCTAGTTATGGCATCGACAAAGCTTAGACATTATTTTGAGACACATAGGATTCATGTTAAAACTAATTATCCTGTTAAAAATGTGCTTAGGAAACCTGAGATGTCAGGTAGAATGGCTAAGTGGTCAGTAAAATTAAGTGCCTATGATCTAGTATATGAACCTAGAAATGCTATAAAGTCTCAGGCTCTAGCAGACTTTGTGGTTGATTTCAGTAGTGATATTCAAAATGAAGTTGACTTAGAAGTACAACAACTAGGAGAAACCTTAGAATCCTGGACATTATATACTGATGGTGCATCTAACGTGAGAGGTGTAGGATTGGGTAAACTAATAAAATCGCCACAGGGGGACATATTACCCCAGGCTATTAGATGTGAATTTCCTGCCACTAATAATGAAGCAGAATATGAAGTTTTGATTGCAGGATTAGAGTTGGCTAGGAGTATGAATATTAAAAGTTTGCAAGTATATGTTGATTCCTTGTTAATTACTAATTATTTTAATGGATCCTATGCAGTCAAAGGTGAAAGGTTAATCGAGTATCTTGAAATTCTCAAAAAATTAGCAGGATATTTCGATGTTTTTACACTTGAACAGGTACCAAGAGAGGATAATGCTGAAGCAGATGCCTTGGCGAACTTGGGACCATACCTGAGGTGCTTGGAGGATCCCGAAACTAAGGAAGTACTTCAGGATATACACGAAGGGGATTGTGGCAACCATACTGGGGGCAGATCGTTATTCACGAAGGTATTAAGAACATGATACTATTGGCCGACGATGAGGAAAGATGTTGCAGAATATGCTCGAAGATGTGATGCGTGTCAAAGGCACGGCAATATACTGCATCAACCTGCTGAGCCACTATATCCTATTGTTTCCCCTTGGCCATTCATGAAATGGGGTATGGACATAGTGGGAAAGTTGCCAAAAGCTCCAGGAGGAAAAGTTTTTATTCTGGCAATAACGGATTATTTCTCCAAATGGGTTGAAGCTGAGGCATTTGTTCAAGTCAGAGACCCAGAAGTAGTATCCTTCATAAAGAGGAATATCCTGACTAGGTTTGGGATACCAGCCGAGATAATTTGTGACAATGGCTCTCAGTTTATCAGTAAGAGGACTACTGACTTTTGCAAGAGTTGGGGAATCAAAATGATCACATCTACTCCGGTACATCCTCAAGCAAATGGACAGGCAGAATCCTCGAACAAGATAATTGTCAACAATTTGAAGAAAAGACTAGGAGCTAAGAAAGGAAGATGGGCAGAAGAGTTTCCCTTTGTTTTATGGGCCGATAGGATAACAGTAAAGAGTGCAACTGGGCAAACCCCATTTTCCTTAGTAATTGGAGCAGAAGCAGTGATCCCAACAGAGATGGTGATACCTACAGCAAGATCCAACCTCCGAGATCTTGAGAAGAATCCTGAAGCTCTATGCCAAGAGTTGGATACTGTCGAGGAGACAAGGGATGCGGCAAAATTAAGAATGGCAACATATCAACAGAGGATATCCAGAGCATATAATAAAAACCTAAGGACTAGAAGGTTTCAAGTTGGAGATTGGGTATTGAGGAAAGCTTTTCAGAATACTACTAATCCTGCTAGAATATTACTAATCCTGCTGATGGAAAGTTAGCTCCAAAATGGGAAGGACCATATGAGATTGAACCGGAATCTGGGAAAGGAACATACAAGCTTAAGAATATGGAGGGAGATATATTGCCAAGATCCTGGAATGCTATACACCTCAAAGCCTATTTCAAGTGAGTTTAGAATTTAATTTCTAACTCAGGATGGTATGAATTCTATCTCTTTTAAATATAATTTCATTTTATTCCTAATGATGACTTAGGTATCGGAGGGGTGTTAGCCAAGCTAACACCCACCTTAGTTTAAGGTTGTTTTGTAGAATATGCTTCGGGATATAGCTCCAGGATATACACTCAGGATGAATCAAAAGATTAGAGGATTGGCCCCCTCTCTCATGTTTAAGGGAATCTGATCCCTTCACAGGTTTAAAGGTATTCACCTTTCTCTCGAATTGGGTTTATACACCCCGCCTGGAGCGCAAGTTATCTAGGAATAGTTCAAGATAGCGGGACCAGTCCATGTAAAAGTGGCTGACAATTTCGTTATTGTTGGATATATCCTGGATCCTAAAGGTATATGAGGAATGATCACCCTCTCTCACGAAAGGGTATTTTCATACTCTCTAAGGTTTAAAGGTTTTCACCTTTTTAATTCTTGGAGTTTATACACTCCCGCCTGTAGCGTACGAAAATTTGGGATTTTCCCCAGTATACTTAGGGTTTACCCCCAGAATGTTGAAGATCTATCTCAAGAATATTTAGGGTTTATCCCCTGTAATATTAAAATTATATACAAGTATAACATCGGTTGTGATCAGATTGATGCACAAAAATTCCTAAGTATTTAAAAAGTTTACATTCACAGGGGACATCCCTCGAAAGACATCGTGAAGAAGGATCAAGTTTGGACTTGGTTTACTAAGTCTCCCAGACTGGGACATCTTCGATGGTTACAAGAAGATTGAAGTCTAAGGCTTGAGATATATTATATTTCTAGTATTATCTTTCCTTTTTGTTCTTTGGAAGACTTATTCAAATTATTTAAATTTTTGGAACCATGTTTGATAAAACTCGTGATGGAATATTTATAAGTATCCTGACCAGGATATATTCTCAGGATATTTGGTCAGAATATTTGAAATTGAATACTGGGATTAAAAATTGAAACTACATTCAAATCAAACAACACATATCAAGATTTGCAAAGTAAGAATGAACAACAACGGATAAGGCCAAAAAAGGTTAGTTTATTAACATTGCAAAAAGTTGTGCTTTTGGTTTCATCTCAAACCGAGACCCATCCACCAAAAGCACAATTAGTTTTTAACCATATTTACTTAAACAGTTGAAGGTTTCATCCTGAAACCCAAGATCCATCCACATCCAACTGTTATATTGTTCAAAATAAAGCATACTAATAATTGATGACCAAGGGCTTCGTCCTGAAACTCAGGATCCCTCCACCTTTGGCCATCATATTGTCTAAGTGCAGGAAAACAAAATTGTTCAACAGACGAAAAGATAAATTGTTCGACAACCACAAACCATCAAATTTAAAAAAGTGGACTCCGGCCTCGGCATCAACATCCATCATTGCCCACTTCACTGCCTTCAAGCAGCACCACCTTCTTCAACCATTGCGTCCTCTCCAGCATGCTTCCCAGTATCCTTTTCAGCGTCACCACCAGCATCAGCCACCTTAGCAGGTTCCTCAGCAACAGGCTTTGCAGGATGCTCCACGGGATTTCCACCGAGTTCCCTCAACTTCACCTTCCAAGCCTCAACATTCCAAGAAGGGCATTCAAAGCCCATAGCCTTGGTCTCGTAAGCCATTTTCAGTCTGGCTTGGAGGAGAGAGGTGACAACGGAGCCCTTAAGGCTTTCCCAGTAAGAAGCCATGTTCTGTTCGTGCTGAACCTGAGCTGCATCATATTTGGCCTGGGCTTCTTGGGTAACCTTCTTGAGAGCAGCTTGGTGTTCCTGGATCATCGCCTTATATTTGTCCTCTTAATGCTGTGACTTGGCAACGGAAATTGTTGTTTGGTCTGAGATAGTGGTCTCTGCCTTCTTCAGTTTGGTCTCTAGCATCTTGTTTAAACCACATGTGTCCTCATAAAGGAACACTAGCCGCTCAAGACCCTGCAATCGGATAAACATGTATCAATATATGAGAATATATATTCATTATATATGTGCATGATTTAGAATAAGGGTACTAACCTAATTAAGGAACCCGGTCATGAATTTGCTGGATTCTGAAAACCCGTGATTCTCTAATGGGAATACGTTGGAGGTAGCAGGAGAATCTGGTTCCTTCCTCTTACGAGAGCTGGAACCACGAGGCTTGGAGGTTGTAGAGGGTTTGGGAACAGTGGCGATTTTGGAACTGGTGGGTTTCGACGTGACTGCTGGTTTGGGATTAGCTTCTTGCTTGACTTGCATAGGGCCGGAATAACTATCCAATTCCTCAAGTTGGAAGCCTTCAAGATTTATGACTGACACTACATAAAAGGGAGAAATACTTAACTTTTGAATACTTACAAATTGTAATTAGATTAATATGTATAAATGTACTTACCAGACATGTCAGAACTTGATCTTTGACTTGAACTTGCGAAGGATAGGGAAAAGGTTCTTTCACTCTCCGGGAGTCGGTAGATATCCTTGATCCTTTGCTCTGATTCTGCACTCAGAGGAGCTAGCTCTTTGAAATTTGCTGCATATGAAATAAAGATATCAGTTTAGGATATAGTTTCAGGATATATTTGGGGATATTCCTAAAACCCTAAATCCTACCAGTGGTCAACCACTTCACCAGGAGGTCAACACCCTCAGCGGTGGAATCCCTTTTTTTCAAAAAAGAACTTTCGTTGCCACGTATCCTCATTCTTTGTGGCCTTGAGGATAAGGGGATTTTTGTAAGTTGAAAAAAGAAGAAAACGGCTGTTGCCATGAGAAGGAAGACGATATGCGACGGGAAGATCCTAAGATGCAGAGATTAGGAATGTGACGAGATTTGATCTGGTCAAAGGTAACTAGCACACGCCAGACCATAGGCATGGTTTGGGCATAACTAAGGCCAGTAAGTTCAAAGAAGCGGGAAATGAAAGCTGGAAAAAGGGTAAGCCAGGAAGCACACCCATTCGTCGGAAGATACGTCCGATTGGACCTCTCGGTCGAACGGACGAATAATTGCGTCGGCGGGGAAAGCACCGGAGGCTCTTAGGGCGGCGATATCGGCATTGTCGAACGAGCAGACTTCTTTTTCAGGTTCTTTGAGAAGATTCTGGTCTTCGAAGGTCGGAATCGAGTCGGCCGTATGCGATCTTGTTCGGCTGCCATGGAGGATATTAGCAAAGAAAAACAGAAAGGAAAAGGAATAAGAATACCTGAAATTTGCTCGGAAGTGTGATGATTATAATGCAAATAATTCGAGTAGATATAGGCAGGATATAGGGAGGTATTAAGTAAATATCGCATTGGAAGTTGCAGCTTGTCATTCCAACTGTCTTATCAACTTAATTGCCTCGATTCAAGAGATAGGATTTAAAATATATCCATTTGAATTTAGGATTCCAATAGATATATTTTGGGGACAATTGTTGTGGGTGGTTTTCTGAACATATATCCTGGATTATATTATGACTGTATTACTTTTGATCATGATCAGGATACTGGATCAGGATATTGGTAGCATCCTGATGCAGTATCCTGGTAATAACTAATTGGTTCACGTGTAGATTAGAGAGGCTTACTTATAACGGTCAAGAAGACTGTTTCTCCTAAAGACTCGTACTCAGCTGTTGAGAAGAGAACGTTGAAGCCGCAAAGAATGGGTCTCCAACATTCATAGGGGAATATTCGAAGCATCCCCCATTTTTAGGATAGGTTGTTATTTCCTTTGCTAAATAAAGGAATGATCGGATCAGTAGGAACACACAACTTTTTACGCACACTTTTGCTTTCTACTAGCTGCAATTACTCTCAATCACTAACACTTACACTCGAATTACATTGTAACACTTAGTTGATCTGCATTATATCCTGCACTATATCCTGAAGTTTGAAGTAATAAGAAGAACAAGGCAGTTGCGATTGTCAGCTCCCGAGGTTTTGTGCCGGCGATCTAGATTGATCAAGGGCTTTCCTCGTACATCTCGTGTCACCTTTTACTTTTTCGCTCATTGTTTGATTGTTGGTATAGCTCGAGATCCTGAAAACTGTTTTTATAAACAAGATAATCAAAATATTTTCAACACTCATTATTAGCACACTACCCCACTTAACTAATTTGATCACTAAATTACTTCGGTAATTTTTGACCAAAACAGTTGGCAACATAATGCACATCTGCAGATTATGTGATGCATGAAAACTGAAGTAACTTATGTAATAAACCAATTGTTTGTTTAATGTTTTAATGATAAAAAAAGAAAAGGTATAATAATTAGACATGGATTATGGGGTGTTGGCAACATAATGCACATGTGCATTATTATGGTATGATTGTTAGTAAAGATGATTTACGTAATGAGAGTATAATGAAGCATGCAAGAGTAAACTATGAGAGTATAATGAAGATGATTTACGTAATGAGAGGATAATGAAGCATGCAGATTATGGAGGGGCTTTTTTGTCCTTTCATCTTCTGCTTTTCCAGTTCCGCTTTTCCCAATATCGTTTTAATTTTTGGTTTTTAAGATTTTTGGCGTTAACCAAATTTAATAATTTATGGCGTTTTAATGGTTTAATTGTATCAACATTTTGGCGTTTATGGCGTTTATTCACATCGCATGCCATTGGAACCCAGGGGGCAGGAAATCTATTTGAATGGCGTTTTTCAAGGGGTTTTAAACAAGATTGCCCATTGTTCTATTATTTTTTATAAACATTTTAGCGTTTGGGTTATCTTGGCATTTTACAATTGTTGGATTATATTTCAGCCACAGAAAAAAAATACAAGCGAAGAAAATAAATTAAAAATCCTAATCGGATCTCTCTTCACAATATTCACTGTCATCAGTCTCTCTGTTCTTTAATAGTACAAGAACTGACACCAAAATATGGCGTTTTATGTAAAACTTAACAAACCCATCGGTTTGATTATTTTGCATGCTCGTCTGTTGAAGTGGCTTTTTTGTGGATGTTTGGGGACATAGATCTATGACGTGTGGGTGGGTTTTTTGCTTTTTCTACATGTTAATCTTCATCTTTATCATCATTCCACTCTTCAGTGTCATTCTTCTCCTTATCCAAGCCTTCTTCAAGAACAAAAAATACAAAATGCCATATGACTGGCATTATCTTTTTCTTGAATTTTTGTCCATCTCATGCAGCAAAATCTTACTGAGTTACTCGCCTCCCCTAATAATTCATTCAGTGAAACTTGACGAATAACAATACTGAATATCCAAGAAAGCATATTAGCCATCTTTGATTTTTTTGGCGTTTTACAGTGAGTGGTATTTAGTAGTATTGGCGTTTGTTTTTTTTTTTGTTTGATCAAATGGAAGTTGCTGAGATGTATCATTTTATAGGATCTCTTTTTGGCGCCTAAGTTAGGCGGTGGGTTATTATTATAAAGTATTCGTCTTTTCAGTTACTGTTTTAATTATTGTTTTTGACAAGCTTTATGTCTGAAGTCTGTAACACGTCCCATCTTTCAAGTTTGCCGTTTTAGATTCTAATATAATAAATTTTCCCTATTTTCAGTTTTTCTGATTTGAAGTTACTGTTTCTAGTTACATTTTCATTTTTGTTTTTTATTTTTTATTTGTTATTTTTTTGGGTTTTTTATAATACTTTTTTAAACTAATTTTATTATAGTTTGGGAGTTTTTGGGGGCGTTTAACGGGATGATATCGTTTAAACAAGCATTTTGGTTGTTTTTATTATATATGGCGTTTTTATTATACAACAATCAACGGAAAAGGAAAATAAAAAAAGAATACATAAAAAAAGTTTTTTTATAATACTTGTCCAAAGTAATTTTAGGATGGTTTGATAAACGCCAAAGGTGTAAGACATTTGCTTTTTTGGCGTTGTTATTAGATATGGCGTTGTTTATTAAATAACTATCAACTGAAGAAGAAAATTAAACAAAATAAATATTGATCTTCAAATCTTCACTGTCACCAGTCTCTTTCTTCTTTTGAAGCATCTTCACTGGCTGTTTCGACTTTCGTATGAAATCAGCCTCTTTTTCTAGAATTTTTGTCCATCTCATGCAGCAAAATGTTAAACAGTTTACACCCTTTCAGCCAAAATGTTATCTTATTTGGCGTTTTACCTAGAAAAAGAACGCCACAAAATAAACCATCTTAAAACTGTAAATTTGATCATGCTAAAATCAATAAAGTGTTGTTGTATGGTGTTGGATAACATTGTTAATCCTTAGTTAAGAAAGATAACTGACAATGTTGTCCACACCATACAGCTATACTTTATTGACAGCAATATATTTGATGTTTGGGTTTTCTTGCGTTTATCAGTCGAATGGTATATATTAAATATGGCGTTTGGGGTTTTTGTTTGTGTTTTTTAATTGAAGGTCTGAGGTGTTGTATATATAGGATTTTTTGGCGGTTTTTTTAAGCGGGATTTTACTATAATTAAGTTTGGCGTTTTATATCTAATGGCGTTTTTAGCAGAATGCTGTGTGATTTTTGTTTTGGCGTTTTATTTTCTTGAGATGGCGTTTTGTTTGGAGTAGTCAAAAGACGCTTTTACCCTTAATGAAGCGCGTCTACGTAATAGAATTGATGTTATTTACGAAAATGCCACCGCGCCAATCTAGTTCATAGATTGTTTTGATCGGACGATCGATAAGCGTTCTCACCGTTCTCACACTTTTTACGAAAAAGTCAAGTCTATTTAAATATAGTAGGGACTAGTTAGTTTAAAAATAAACAATATGTTTTAAGACTATCTATGTTGGTGACCCAACCAGACCCAACATTTTAATAAAAAATGATTTCTCTTTCTTCCAACTACACAACCCAATCCAACCCAACCTTTCATCTCTATTTGGCATGTGGGGTGTGGAAGGACTTCCCTCAACATCCACATCAGCTATACCTCACCTCCACATCACCACCTCCTTCTTCACCTTCCCCTTCCCCATCAAAGGGTACGGTTCCCTTTCACTCCTATTGATAAAATTAAAAGAGAGAGAGAGAGAGAGAGACAAAAGAGAATCGGGCAGGACAGGGGAGAGTCCCTGTGGGCACCGAAGATCAAGCGGGAGAGGCGATGTTTCCTGTCGGCAAAAGCACCACCTTAACCCTCCTTGATGCTTCCCCGAGACCACACCCTACGGTCTTAGCAACCTAACCTAAATCATTTCTTTATTAAATAATTTATTTATGACTTTTTAGTTTATTCTATAAAATTTATTAAAAGTATTTATTTTATTTCGAAACTAAATTTTAATCAATTATGTATGAAAACAACATCGGGTACAACAATCGAAAAATAAAACTTAAAAACATAAAGTCAATAAAACGTAAAAACATAAAGTCGTGATATTCAAAAGAGAAAACCCAAAAGAAATCATGTTGTGCTAAAATCGAGTTTCTAATCCATTCTACCAATATTCTTAGGATGCTATCAATTCGGTTAGTCACGGTATTGATATTCACTATAGTTTACGATATAAAAGAATATACTCCATTGAGAATACAATTTATAGCGTTGATTGTAAAATTATACAGATACCACTACCGAATTTGTTTAAACCGTGACTTTGGTTCGTCATTAAAAATAACAAAAATAATATTAAAGAAAAGTATATCAGAAAGTTTTAATAATTGTGATATGTTTACCTTTTAGTTTAAAATACATAAAACATAACGTATATAATAACAAAATAAAAAAAACTATATTAGTGTGAACGATGTTTTCTTAAGTTGTTGGATTATTTTTATTTGATTTTTTTATGGTTTAATTATATAATTTTTCTTTAGGGTGTAAGACGTAGTTGAAGTATATTGTATTTTATGAAATTACTTTTTCCACACCAATAACTACGAAAGTCAGGGATAGTCAGGATAAACAACCTATATATCATGCAATAATACTTGTACACTTATCTAGAAGTTGTGTAAGAAAATATTTATTTATAAAAATTAAGAAATTACTAAAATAGCCTTTGTAGCACTTATTTTGTATTTTATTATATAATAATTTAAGTTAAAAGAAGGATATTTTTGTAATTTGGATAGTGGATTGTAGCTACTATAGTGAAAATGAGTGTGGAGTTACCGTTAAATTATATTATAAAGTAATGTAATGTTAGGATTGTGTTAATCGACATTGTAGCCTCAGGTGATATCTAATCTTGAATATAATGTGCGGAATCCATCATAGAAAAGTAGAAACACAAGAATTCTCCAATTTTCTCAATTTTCATTAACTTTTAACAGTGTGACTTTACATGGGTAAATTTTGATAGGGCTTCGCTTCAGAGCTAACAAGTTACTAAGTCTCAACCCCTAACACCTATTTATAGACATGGTTAGGTGCTTTGGGACGGACCAATCATCCGTACGGATGAGGCTCTCATCCATCCGGATGACAAATCTGTACGAATGAGACTTTTACAACACAACACAACACAAAATCAAATCACACATTTTACCCTATTACAGGTAATACTATTTTATAAATCATACGACACGACACCAAGACGTAGGCAATAGACATTATACACCAATAATATAACATAATGTAACATAACGTAACGTATTGTAACGCAACGTAACGCGACGCAATGCGACGCAACGCAACGTAACATAACGCAACGCAACGTACCGTAATACAACTTAACGCAACGTAACGCAACGTAACGTAGCGTAACGTAGCGTAACGTAACGTAACGCAACGCAACGTAACGCAACGCAACGTAACGTAACGTATAACAACCCTCCTAAATAATTTTTCGACACCCCTAATATGTTTAAACTGTCCCTATATGTCTTAAAACATACCCCGTATGCGAAAACCGAGCCTAAATACCCTTACATAATTAAAAATAAAATAAAAATCAAGTTTTAAGGGCACTCGCGGGGCGCGAAGACCCCCTTGTGTTCCTACGCGGTCCGCGACAGCTAGTCACAAGGGCGACACCCTGAGCTGCCACGTGGTAGCAACGTGTTGGAGCTAGGAGGTGAACCGGACAAGCTAGGGCCTACCCTAGCTACCCTCGCGGGCAGTATAGCCCTTGGCTAAAACGTTCACGGGGCGTGACGAAGTGTCAAAAAGACACTATAAATAGATGCAATCGGCTATTCAGTCGAAATCATTCACAACTTTCTTTCTCTCTCGAATTTCTACATAGTTAAAGTAATTTTCGGGCATAATACCCCCTTAAATAACAAAGTTCTGCCTCGTTGTAAGTATCATAACCCTTGGTTACGTATTAGATACGCTGCCTGATTGATCTAGGGTTCCGTAATGGCTGTCGAGGTTCTGCCCGACGTAGTCGTTGGAATGCCATCTCGGGGAGGGTATTACTAATGTAAATATTGGGTTATTATACTAACGTGTGTGCATTTGTGTAATTAATAGATAATCACCAGGAAATCCTTAAGGAAAACCCTAACACAGCAATGTGAGTAATCCCTTTTTTGCAAATTGTTTTTACAAAACCTCATATAATTAACATCATTAAACAGTGATTGAGTATTTGTATTCTACAATTATCGTCGGTATGTTGGGGTTTTGTGTACAAAATTTGTTACTACATTGTGAGTAGTAACATGACCACAAGTCGGGTTGACAGTACCGTGGGTGGTAATTAAAGTAGATGGAAACAAATGTAATTGCGCGACAAAATGGAAACAAAATGTGATTAAACGCATTTCAGGTAACAAATGTAATTACAAGATGGAAACAAATACTGTACAATTGTTTTTACATGTCTTGATTAAACTTAGATTCACTCACTATTATTTCCCACTGACAAAATGTTTTTAAACGCGTTTCAGGTAACAAAATGTGAAAGGCAAATAGAAGCCAGCTGGACAGCACTGAAGGCTTGAAAAAGTGGCTATCAAGTTACCTAAAATAAAGAGATGTTTTATTTAAATAAAATAGGGTTTATCCCTATAAAAATATGTGTATTTGAAACTTGGTGTCACGACCCCCAACCCGGGTTGACCCGTTTCAGGAGCCGCGGGACAGAAAATCCCGTGGTATTTATTTAATTAAATTGACAGCGGAAGATTATCATCAGGATCTTTTTAAAACTAAAATTTTTCCGATTTATTTTATTTCACAACTCGGGATAAAACCTCGGTAGTTTACACTCATAAGATTTCACGGAGAAATCTTTATTTACAAAACATTTTTCTTTATTTTATTATGAGCCACTTCTTTAAGCTTGTAGTGCTTCACAGCACTTTTCCTTGGATCACAATAGATCACCTGAAACATGTTTGAAAAAGGTTTTGTCAGCGGGAAATACTGGTGAATCATTCAATTTAATTAAAATGACATGTTTGTTATAATTTACAGTACTAAGGGTGATTACATTGTTTCTATATCAACTAACTACCCACAGTATTTGTCACTCGACTTATTTCTGTGACTGTGGTCAGATCACCCATTGGCTAACTCGTTGTCCAATGGTGACGGGAACAAGTAATGTATACAAAACCCCACATACCGGCTGTAATTTGGTGACTACAAAGACTTAATCCCTGTAATTATAACCTTGAAAATAAACATGATTTTGAAAGTAATTTGATAAAAAGAGAATGACTCACATTGCAGATTTAACACGGACAGAGTCTAGCCTACTGATTAACCTTGATAACCTAGTTTAAATAACAATGCACACAAACTAGGTTAGTAACTAATACAGCATTTACGATAACTCACGAGATTAAACCCTCACATCGAATGACAAAGTGCGATACTTAAACATCCATTGAATTAACAATGAATGACAAAGCATAAACCCTAATGTGGGCAGCACTTAAACATCCATTGGATAGTTTAATCGATCGGACATTGAATCGTAGCAGCGATCGAGTTAATACCCTGTATTGCGGCAGCACTTCGTGAATCGTGTGTGTTTTAATAGTAAACAGAACGTAACTCAGTGTGTATAGCGAATTTGTTCGTCGTTTTAACTCCAGAAATCAAGTCCCAATGCCTACTATTTATAGGTAAATTTTGACCCCCCTCGCGTGACGCGAGGGGTCACCCCTGGGGCTTCGCGTGACGGGAAGGACACCTATTTACTATAGGGTAGCCACGTCCTTGACTAGCCTAGCTGACTTGACGAAATCTTAAAATTAGATACTGACAACAAGTTATTTAGATAATCGTAACTAGGGTTTTACCCCCCCCCCCTGAGTTTTAGGGGCCCTGATCCTGATTCCGATTGTTTTGAAAATTTTAGGGTTTATACAGAATCACTTGGGTGTCTTAATTAAGGTTTCCTATTGAACTAAATATAATAATAAATAATAGTTTTGGTGAGAGTTGTTACATTCTCCCCATCTTAAAAAAAATCTTGTCCTCGAGATTTACTGGAATAAGTAGGGATACTTTCGCTTCATCTCCGATTCCAGCTCCCAAGTGTATTCAGCTCCTCTCTTCGAATCCCACTTAACTTTAACTAGCACTAGTCGTTTGTGTTTGAGAAATTTCACCTTTCGATCTTCTATCTGAAGAGGTTTCTCAATGAATTTTAACTTTTCATTTACCTCTATGTCTTGAAGAGGTACTACCAAAGATTCGTCGGATAGACATTTCTTGAGATTGGATACATGAAATACATCATGTACTCCAGCTAATTTTTCTGGTAGCTGTAAACGATAAGCAACTAGTCCTATACGTTGGATCACTGGAAATGGTGCTACGTATCTTGGACTTAACTTTCCTTTCTTACCGAATCGAACAACTCCTTTCCAAGGTGAAACTTTTAATAGTACTCTGTCTCCTACTTGAAACTCCAACAGCTTCCTTCTATTGTCTGCATAACTCTTCTGACGATCTCTAGCCGTCTTCAATCTTTCTTTGATCTGAGTGATCTTATCAGTGGTCTCTTGCACAATCTCTGGTCCAGATAATTGACTTTCTCCTATTTCTGCCCAACAAACTGGAGTTCTGCACTTTCTTCCATATAGTGCCTCAAATGGGGCAGTTTCAATACTTGAATGATAACTATTGTTATAGGAGAATTCAATTAATAGTAAGTGATCATCCCTGTTTCTACCAAAATCTATTACACATGCTCTAAGCATGTCTTCTAGAGTTTGGATTGTCCTTTCACTTTGTCCGTCTATCTAAGGATGATATGCAGTGCTTAGATTTAGTCGAGTTCCCATTGCTTTTTGGAAACTTGTCCAAAAATGGGAAGTGAAACGACTATCTCTATCTGATACAATGGAGAGTGGAACTCCATGTAAAGATACGACTTCATCTACATACAACTTTGCCAACCTTTCCATGCTAAAGGTTTCTTTCATAGGTAGAAAGTGAGCTGATTTGGTTAATCGATCCACAATTACCCAAATCGCATCATTACCTTTTCTGGTTTTGGGTAACTTAGAAACAAAATCCATTTTTATGAGTTCTCATTTCCATACAGGCATTTCTAGTTGTTGTAGTAGACCTGAAGGTTTCTGATGTTCTGCCTTAACCTGTGAACAAGTAAGACACTTAGAAACATATCGTGCTATATCCTTTTTCATTCCTATCCACCAAAAGTTATTTCTTAAATCTTGGTACATCTTATTGTTTCCTGGATGCATAGTATACCTAGATTTATGGGCTTCTTCTAAAATCTTATTTCTTAATTCTCCCTGCTTAGGTACACAAATTCTTCTTTTGTGGAATCTCCAAATTCCATCAGCTCCTTGTTCTAATTCTTTTATTCGTCCCTCATTCCTTCAGCATCATCCTTGATTGCTGTTTCTTGAAAATGCTTTACTTGTTCCATTAAATCTAACTGTAGATTTAATCTAAGAGCATGAACCCTTATTTGTTTCTCATGGTACTTACGACTTAAGGCGTCAGCAACTACATTTGCTTTTCCTTCGTGATATTGAATATCACAGTCGTAGTCACTTAAAATTTCCATCCATCTCCTTTGCCTCATGTTTAACTCTTTTTGCCCAAATATATATCTTAAACTCTTATGATCTGTGTAGACAGTAAACTTACTTCCATACAAATAATGTCTCCATATCTTAAGGGCAAAAATTACAGCTCCTAATTCTAAATCATGAGTTGTATAATTTTCTTCGTGCTTTTTCAATTGCCTTGAAGCATATGCAATTACCTTTTTGCATTGCATAAGCACACATCCTAATCCTAGTTTTGAAGCATCACAGTAAACTTCAAAATCTTCAGTTCCTTCTGGCAAAGCTAGGATTGGGGCATTTGTTAACTTTTGCTTTAGAATCCTAAAAGCTTCTTCTTGCTTAGGTCCCCATTCAAACTTAACTGCTTTACAGGTTAGCTTAGTTAATGGTACAACTATCTTGGAAAAATCCTTAATAAATCGTCTATAATATCCAGCTAAACCTATAAAACTTCTAATTTCCATTGCTGTTTGTGGAACCTTCCAATTGGTAATTGCCTCTATCTTAGCAGGATCTACATGAATACCTTCATGATTCACCATGTGTCCTAGGAATTGCACCTCTTGTAACCAAAATTCACACTTCGAGAATTTGGCATAAAGCTTTTCTTTTCTTAACAAAGTTAAGAATGCATGTAAATGCTCACAATGCTCGTCCTGACTTTTTGAATAAATAAGTACATCGTCAATGAAGACAATTACAAATTTATCCAAATACGGTTTACAGATTCTATTCATCATGTCCATAAATGCTGCAGGAGCATTTGTTAATCCAAAGGGCATGACTGTAAAATCGTAATGACCATACCTACTCCTGAAAGCAGTTTTAGGTATGTCTTCTTCTTGTACCTTCAATTGATGGTATCCGGAACGTAAGTCGATCTTAGAAAAGTATCTTGCTCCTTGAAGTTGATCAAAAAGATCATCAATCCTAGGTAATGGGTATCGATTCTTAATGGTAACCTTATTCAATTCTCTATAATCAATACACATTCTCATTAACCCATCCTTCTTTTTCACAAATAACACTGGTGCTCCCCACGGGGATGAACTAGGTTGTATGAAACCTTTACTTAGTAATTCATCTAATTGCTTTTTCAGTTCTAACATTTCAGTGGGTGCTAACCGATAAGGTGCCTTAGCTATCGGTGTAGTTCCTGGAATTAGATGAATCCTAAATTCTACCTCCCTATCGGGTGGTAATCCTGGTAACTCTTCTGGGAATACATCGGGGTATTCCGAGACTACAGGAATTTCCTTAAGTTCTTTACCTTTAGTATTAATGATTACTGAAATCATATATACTATTCCTTGCTTTCGTTCATAACTAGCAACTTTCATTACTGATATGAACTTCATGGGTTTACGTGGTTTATCTCCTGTAATCATGATTACTTCTCCAGTAGGTGCCTGAATTTCTATAGAGTTCTTATCACAATGAATTTGAGCATGGTTGGCTATTAACCAATCCATTCCTAATACAACATCGAATTCAGCTAATTTCATAGGTAACAGGTTTGCAGAGAATTTATGATCTGAAAGTTCTATATCTACTTTTTGCAAAACCTGGTCTATTTTAACTAAATTCCCATCTGCGGTTTCGACTGTAAAAATCTGCCTAATGTTGGTTAAGGGTAACTTAAGAGCTTGGCAGAATAAAGTATTTATAAAACTTTGGTTTGCACCAGAGTCAAATAATACTTTTGCATAAACGTTGTGAACTAGAAACGTACCAGCTATCACATCTGGAATGAGTTCTGCTTCTTGAGTGGTCAGCTGGAATGCTCTGACATTCTTCTTAGTAGCTCCGTCGGTCGCCTTAGTTTTGTTGTCTGCTGGTTAAACCAATTTAGGGCATTCTGGCTTAAAATGTCCCGTTTCTCCACAGTTATAGCAGATTCTTGTTTTCTTCCTGCAGTCTTCTTCACGATGTCCTATGGCTTTGCAAAAGTTGCAGATTACATTACATCTTCCATAATGTTTCTTTCTGCAATTTCTGCAAAATGGCGAAGTTGAAGATTGCCCTGTTCCTCTTCTCTTGAAGTTACTATTATTACCTACCCGAAATCCTTGGGTAATTTTCTGAGCCAGATCCTTTTTCCTGTTTTCATCTCTTGTGCGTACCAGTTCGTCAGTGAGGGTATTAGCTAATTCTACCGCATCGTCAATAGTGCGAGGTCTCGCAGCTTTAACGATATTACGGATTTCACTAATTAATCCCCAAATATAACGAGAAATGAGTACTGGCTCTGGCGAAGCCAGCGTTGGTACCACTCTAGCATATTCGAAGAATGTCGAAGTATATCCTCGACAATCCACATTCACCATCCGGTGGGTCAGGAACTTATTTGCCATTTGATCTTTTTCATACTCGGGACAGAATTTTCTTTCTACAAGACTCTTAAATTCTTCCCAGTTCATGGCATAGGCCACAATCCTTCTTTTAGCTTGTAACACTGTGTTCCACCATTCTAGCGCCCCTTCTTTAAAAAGATTTGACGCATACATAACCTGATCTTCCTCGGCACACTTACTTATGGTAATCACTGCCTCAGTTTTCTCTAACCAACGCAGAGCTGCAATAGCCCCTTCGTTACCTGCAAACTCAGCTGGTTTACAGGTAAGGAATTCTTTGTAAGTGCAACCAGGTGTTGCAGCTTTTATTTTCTTGAAAATTGGGGCTTGCAGATCATTATTGTTATTAATATGATTACCACCTCCGTTTATACTATTACTAAAGTTGTCGCCTTGTGTACGTTTACTAGGAATGATTGATTGAGGTTTAATAGGTTTCTGAACAGCAGCCACGATTGCTGGAATAGCATTGGCTATTCCTTGTGCAACGATATCCTCTATATCTTGCCTATTTAACAATTGTTCTTCCTGATTTTGCTCAGATTGATTTACTTCATTTACTGGTTCATTACCAACGTTTGCCATCTGTTAATTAATTTATAGACAAATAATTAGTATATATAAGAAACAACCAAATATAATAACTAATCACACATAATCGTGTAAACAATAATCAACACTGTAAATTTCTAAATTTTCTTTTATAGATTATATTATGCTTCCATATACATTTTTATCTTACAACCGTTTTATTGTTTATTTTACACATACTGATTTTTATTAATAGTATTATTTTTATACAAACACAAATTAACCACCCACTTTTCCTTCGTCAACTTGTATCTTTAATAACGATGTTCCCTCTCATCATATTTCCATGAAATTTGTCCTCCTATCTCTCGGATCCTATTCCCAGCATCCATTAGCTCTTCGCCAAAATGGCGGAGTTCAGCCATATTCTCAGTACTCATCGGTGGATTTGGTAGAGGTTCTGGATCAAACTGGGGAAGAAAGGAATAAGGACTGTTAATAATGTTTTGGAATTGCCAATCATTGGTCCACCACTCGTCCATTCCTAGAGGTTGGGTGTGAATGATAGGTTCTGGGATTGCTGGTTCTAAGTTCATTGGAATTTGGGTTTCAATAGGATGAGTAACAATATTTTCATTGACAGGTTTAATATTATCACATCTTGCTAATATAAAATCTAGCTCCTCCTGTAATGTCATTTTCTGGGTTTGCTTAGAGCTTTCTCCAAATTCCATCTGGGTTTGTCTAGAACCTTTTCCAACCTCCATTTCTATTTGCTTAGAATATTCCTCAAACTGTATTCCCATCTGCCTAGAATCTTCCCCGGCTTCCATCTCTAATTCCTGCTGTCTAGAACTTTCCCCCATTTCAATTTCTTTTCCTTTTTCTAATGGATTGTTTATTTTAGAATTCTTTCTAGTGGCGGGTTTCCTTCCAGAGGTGGAGCGTTGAATTCTATAGGTTGTTCCACATCAGGAAAGTACCCAGTAAACTCTTTAGAAACTTCTATGTTTACAGGGTAGAGGTTGAGATTCTCTAGGGCTCCAGATAACTCATTCATGTTGTTTTACATATATGTAAAAATAATAAGTTAAAATTTTATAACAACTTTCAAAAATAACCTCCACATATTATTGCATACCATATGACTACAAAACAACTGAAATTTAAAACACACTATGTTTTACTGTAAATTTATTTATTTACTGGATAATATTTCTGGCTTGTAAATGATAAGGTTGCTTAATACGGAGTTATGGTATTTTAAAGATTAGCATTTACTGCTAATGTAGCTAGCATATAGAGATCCGCCCATTTTTTATCTAAATTGTCTTCCCATGGTGATTTACGGATTACTTCCTGGGTTTCCTTTTTAACTTTCTTTTCTCGGGATTTCTTTAATTTCTCCTGACTTTTTCTAATAATCAAACTTCTTTTATCAGGAGAAAGGGGTTCCTCGTATTGGGCTTTTCGAACAAATATTCCTTCTTCAGGAGTTTGGGATGAACTTCCCTTCTCATTTAATGACCTATCTAATTTAAGATAGATGTTTGAAATCTTTTGCTTACCCATACTGTAACTAACAAATAGTCAGTTAATAAAACACATAATCACATAATGGTAATCAGGAAAAATTAAGTATTTCTAAATACTTAATTAGCTTAATTCAGTGGCTCTGATTCCACCTTTTTTCTGTCACGACCCCCAACCCGGGTTGACCCGTTTCAGTAGCCGCGGGACAGAAAATCCCGTGGTATTTATTTAATTAAATTGACAGCGAAAGATTATCATCAGGATCTTTTTAAAACTAAAATTTTTCCGATTTATTTTATTTCACAACTCGGGATAAAACCTCGGTAGTTTACAATCATAAGATTTCACGGAGAAATCTTTATTTACAAAACATGTTTCTTTATTTTATTATGAGCCACTTCTTTAAGCTTGTAGTACTTCACGGCACTTTTCCTTGGACCACAATAGATCACCTGAAACATGTTTGAAAAAGGTTTTGTCAGCGGGAAATACTGGTGAATCATTCAATTTAATAAAAATGACCTGTTTGTTACAATTTACAGTATTAAGGGTGATTACATTGTTTCTATATCAACCAACTACCCACGGTATTTGTCACTCGACTTATTTCTGTGACTGTGGTCAGATCACCCATTGGCTAACTCGTTGTCCAATGGTGACGGGAACAAGTAATGTATACAAAACCCCACATACCGGCTGTAATTTGGTGACTACAAAGACTTAATCCCTGTAATTATAACCTTGAAAATAAACATGATTTTGAAAGTAATTTGATAAAAAGAGAATGACTCACATTGCAGATTTAACACGGACAGAGTCTAGCCTACTGATTAACCTTGATAACCTAGTTTAAATAACAATGCACACAAACTAGGTTAGTAACTAATACAGCATTTACGATAACTCACGAGATTAAACCCTCACATCGAATGACAAAGTGCGATACTTAAACATCCATTGAATTAACAATGAATGACAAAGCATAAACCCTAATGTGGGCAGCACTTAAACATCCATTGGATAGTTTAATCGATCGGACATTGAATCGTAGCAGCGATCGAGTTAATACCTTGTATTGCGGCAGCACTTCGTGAATCGTGTGTGTTTTAATAGTAAACAGAACGTAACTCAGTGTGTATAGCGAATTTGTTCGTCGTTTTAACTCCAGAAATCAAGTCCCAATGCCTACTATTTATAGGTAAATTTTGACCCCCCTCGCGTCACGCGAGGGGTCACCCCTGGGGCTTCACGTGATGCGAAGGACACCTATTTACTATAGGGTAGCCACGTCCTTGACTAGCCTAGCTGACTTGACGAAATCTTAAAATTCGATACTGACAACAAGTTATTTAGATAATCGTAACTAGGGTTTTACCCCCCCCCCCCTGAGTTTTAGGGGCCCTGATCCTGATTCCGATTGTTTTGAAAATTTTAGGGTTTATACAGAATTACTTGGGTGTCTTAATTAGGGTTTCCTATTGAACTAAATATAATAATAAATAATAGTTTTGGTGAGAGTTGTTACACTTGGGATTTTTCCATGTGTTTAATATTATAAAAGCCTGTATTTTACTCTGATAAAATATTTCCTAACTACGGTCCTGATGTAATTTCCGCTGCCAAAATAATAAACACCGATACCACAGAAACTGATCTCGCGGCTGCCCGTTCTCGGGTTGTTAGGGGATGGGGGTTGCGACAGAAGGTGGTATTAGAGCTAAGCCACTAGAGCTAAGCCACTGATTCAGCCACAGAAGTGTTCTGCTGACACCAAAATTTATTCAATATGTTAGGAAATTAATTACAAAACTACGTGCATATCTGTATATTTATCGTTGTGTTTTATTTGACTCTTTGTTAGTTTACAGTATGAGCGGCCAAGGACCTTCCGACGCTTATCGTCAGTTGTCCAGCTCACGTAGGAGCGAAGGCACCTCTTCACAGCCTACCCTCTCAGGGTATTCAGCTGACAATAAAGATAGGATAGTCGTGTTTAAGGCTCAGTCTGAAGAGCCATTCCCTCCTAAGATGAGAGGATGGTTCAGTAGAGGAGCGCATGAACGTAGGAAAATTATGAAAAAGTTACAACAACAGCGTGCTCTAGAAGCTGTTAAGAGAGAAACAGATGCTCACACCCAGGATATGCTCAATAGGAGTTTAGCAAATTTCCATATCCTAGCAACTATAGCTGCAGACCCTAACCTGGAGCAACTTATAACACCCCAGCCCTTACCACTGTTTCCCACACAACCAATGGAAATTGAAGTCAACTCAGAAAATCAATTCCCAATGCCTGATTTTGACCCCACTGAGATACCTAGAGTACCAGCACCCAATCCCTTAGACCTAAACTACGACCCTTGGTTTGACGACCATAGGGATTACCAACAATGCTACCCAATACCAGAAGACGAACCCATGCCAAACCTAGCAGCCTACCCAGACCTGGACCCTCTAAATCCTTATTATGATAACGACCAATACATCAGGGAAATTCTAGAAAACCCTTATCCTTACCAAGAACCCATGCCCCAGTTCCCAAACCCAGTACCAGCCCCTGCACCTCCAATGAGTGCAGAAAATGTGCAAGAACTCCGAACCTTTGGTGAGGAGATTTTGGAAGGTAGTGAGAGGATGAGGCAGATAGGAGAACGACTCGTCTGGAAGTATGACGGGCGTAATATGGAGTTCTGGATGAACCCATAACAGTGATAGTAATAATAATAATAATAGAATAATAATATATAATATGTGTGTATGTTTGAAAAAAAATCTAGATAATAGTTATGGATGCATAATAGTATTGTAATTTTAAATTATAGTTTCAGTTTGTATTAGATGCATAATATATAAGAAAGAGTAAGTCGCAATGTTCGACGATTTTGATCAATATGTGTGTCGTGTGATTGTTTGCATTAAATATTATCTTGTGATATTAATAATTGGTAAGTGTTTAAAATTCAGATGGACAACGAAGCGAACCAGGAAAACCAGAATAACAACGATAACCCGATCAACAATAATAATGGAAACCAAGTGGATAACAGTTCCATTCAACACATAGTGGCACAAGGGATAATAGAGGCTATGCAATATATTATCAAAACGGTTAAGGAAGCAGATAATAAAAGTAACCATGGCAGTAAACGACCTACTGAACCTGAAAACAACGTAAACAATGGACCTATACTTCAAGTGCCCATTCCCAAAAGAAGAAGAACCAAGTCTTATGGTTGTTCTTATAAAGAATTCGGGTCTTGTAAACCAATGGAATTCTCGGGCAATGAAGGAGCCGTTGCAGCTCTATGCTGGATAGAAACGACTGAGGCAGTTTTAAAAATAAGCAAATGCGCGGAAAAGGATAAGATAATGTTTGCCTCCAATCTGTTTAAAAACTCAGCACTAGAATGGTGGAACACTATCCTCTAGTCTAGGGGAAGTGACAGGGTTTACAATATGGAATGGGAGGAATTTAAAAACATGGTAGAAAGAAAATTCTGCCCTCCCAATGAAAAAGAACAGATATTAAATAAGTTCATAAACCTTAGAATGACTGGAGTGGATAGTAAGGGTTATACTACGTTATTCTTTGAATATGCTAGAATAGTGCCAACCCTTGCATCACATGAACCAGTATTAATCTCCCGTTACATCTGGGGATTAATCAGTGAAATTAGGCATGTAGTCAAGGCGGCTAGACCTCAAACTATAGAAGAAGCTGTAGAACTAGCAAACACCTTGACGGATGAGTTAGTGCATACATGAGAAGAGGACCAAAGAAGGAACCTAGCTCAAAGGCTTACCCAAGAATTTCGTTATGGAAATTCCAACCGTGGGAAAAATGTAGGTTCTACCTCTGCACCTTATTGCAAGACCTGCAAGAAGAAGCATTCAGGAAAATGCTCCACCTACTGTAACTTCTGCAAAATATCTGGACACAAGGAAGAAGATTGTAGGAAGAAACCCAATAACGGAATGTGCTTCAACTGTGGAGAAAAGGGTCACATCAAGCCGAACTGTCCGAAACTAGTTCCAGCCATGAATAACAAGACTACTACAAATGCTAGGGCATTTGTTCTGACTGCGGAAGAAGCTAAAATGATCCCGGACGTGATAGCCGGTATGCTTTTAGTTAATGATGTTTTTGCTAAAGTATTATTTAACTCTGGTGCAAACCAAAGTTTTATTAACACTTCATTTTGCAAACCTCTCAACCAACCATTAACTAAACTCTCACAAGAATATTTAGTAGAGACAGCAAATGGGGAAACCATTAAGATTTCTGAAATCTTGTAGGGAGCAAGAATAGAATTTTTAAATCAAAAGTTTATTGCAAACCTTTATCCAATGAATTTGGCAGAATTTGATGTTGTACTAGGAATGGATTGGTTAATAGCCAATAAAGCCAGTATTTTTTGTAATCAAAAGTCGATTCTAGTAAATTCACCAAAGGGTGAAAAGATCACAATTAAAGGAAATAAGCCTTCTAGATCTACAAAATTTATATCTGTGATGAAAACAACAAGTTATATAAGAAAAGGATCATTAGTGTATTTGATTTCCATAATCACTAACACTAAAGGAAAAGAATTGAAAGATATTTCTGTAGCATCTCAGTTTCCAGATGTGTTTCTAGAAGAATTACCAGGACTACCACCAGACAGAAAAGTTGAATTCAGAATCCAACTACTACCAGGGACAACACCAATTGCCAAAGCACCTTACCATTTGGCCCCTGCAGAAATGCAAGAATTGAAGAACCAGTTAGACGAACTACTGGAGAAGGGATTCATACAGCCAAGTTCATCACCATGGGGAGCACCGATCTTATTTGTTAAAAAGAAAGACGGATCGATGCGTATGTGCATTGACTACCGTGAATTGAACAAGGTCACGATAAAAAATCGGTACCCACTACCGAGAATCAATGATCTGTTTGATCAATTGCAAGGAGCTCGATTTTTCTCAAAGAATGACTTACGTTCAGGATATCATCAATTAAAGGTACAAGAAGAAGACATTCCTAAGACCGTTTTTAGAACAAGGTATGGCCATTATGAATTTACTGTCATGCCATTTGGTTTAACCAATGCCCCAACTGCATTTATGGACATGATGAACCGAATATGTAAGCCATATTTGGATAAATTCATAATTGTCTTTATAGATGATATTCTCATTTACTCTAAGAGTAAAGAGGAACACGCAGCACACTTGCACGCAATTTTAAGTTTATTGAGAAAAGAAAAGCTTTATGAAAAGTTTTCAAAGTGCGAGTTTTGGTTAGAATAGGTACAATTTCTTGGACATCTAGTTAATCATGAAGGAATTCATGTGGATCCCACCAAGATCGAGGCGATTACTAAATGGAAAACCCCTGAGTCACCAACCGAGGTTAGAAGTTTCTTAGGACTGGCTGGTTATTATAGAAGGTTTATTCAAGATTTATCTAGAATAGTCATTCCCTTAACTAAGCTAACCTGTAAATCTGCTAAGTTTGAATTGGGAGCAAAACAAGAAGAAGCCTTTAGAATTCTTAAGCAAAGACTAACCAATGCACCCATACTAGCGTTACCAGAAGGAACTGAAGACTTTATAGTCTATTGTGACGCTTCTAAGTTAGGTTATGGATGTGTGTTGATGCAACGACAAAAGGTTATAGCCTATGCATCTAGACAACTTAAGAATCATGAAGAGAATTATTCAACCCATGATTTAGAATTAGGAGCTATAATTTTTGCTCTTAAGATTTGGAGACATTACCTTTATGGTAGTAAGTTTACCATTTTCACCGACCATAAGAGTTTAAGGTATGTCTTCGGACAAAAGGAGCTGAATATGAGACAAACACGCTGGATGGAGATACTTAGCGATTTTTATTGTAATATCCAGTATCATGCAGGAAAGGCACATGTAGTAGCTGATGCGTTAAGTCGAAAGTATCTTGAAAAGCCAAAAAGAGTACGTTCTCTTAAGTTAAATCTACAAGTAGATTTAAATGAGCAGATTAAAGAAGCACAAGAATCAATAATTAAGGATGATACTGAAAAGTTAAAAGGAATGATTAAAGAATTAGAACAAAGAACAGATGGAATTTGGAGATTCCATAAGAAAAGGATGTGGATACCTAAATTAGGAAACCTACGTCACCGTATATTAGAGGAAGCTCATAAGTCTAAGTATACGATACATCCTGGAAGTGATAAAATGTATCAGGATTTAAGAAAGAATTTCTGGTGGATAGGAATGAAGCTTATGTTTCTAAGTGTTTAACCTGTTCGCAAGTTAAAGCTGAACATCAGAAACCCTCAGGTTTATTACAGCAACTCGAAATGCCAGTATGGAAGTGGGAATTGATAATAATGGATTTTGTTACCAAATTACCCAAAACAAGGAGAGGTAATGATACAATCTGGGTGATTGTAGACAGGCTAACTAAGTCAGCTCATTTCCTACCAATGAAGGAAACTTTTAGTACGGAACAATTAGCTGAATTGTACGTAAATGAAATAGTTTCATTACATGGAATTCATTTATCAATTGTTTCTGATAGGGATAACCGATTTACCTCTCATTTTTTGACAAGTTTCCAAAAAACAATGGGAACCAAGTTAAATCAAAGCACAGCTTATCATCCTCAAACAAACGGACAAAGCCAAAGGACAACTCAGACAATGGAAGATATGCTTAGAGCTTGTGCAATTTATTTCGGAGGTAATTGGGACGATCATCTGCCATTAATAGAATTTTCTTATAATAACAGCTACCATACCAGTATTAATGCTGCACCATTCGAAGCAATTTATGGACGAAAGTGCCGAACCCCAGTCTGTTGGGTAGAAATTGGAGAAAAACAATTATCCGGACCGGAGATAGTACAAGAAACAACCGACAAGATCATTCAAGTCAAGGAACGATTGAAAGCAGCACGCGATTGACAAAAGAGCTATACTGATAACAGGCGAAAGCCATTGGAATTTCAAGTAGGAGACAAAATGTTATTGAAAGATTCTCCTTGGAAAGGAGTGGTAAGATTCATCAAAAGGGAAAACTAAGCCCCAAGTATTTTGGACCTTTTGAAATCATTAGAAGAATATGACCTGTAGCCTATTAGCTACAACTGCTAGAGGAATTGGCAGGAATACATGATGTATTTCATGTATCTAATCTCAAGAAATGCTTAGCTGATGAATCACTAGTAGTGCCTCGTAAGGATATAGAGGTAAATGAAAAGTTAAAATTTATAGAAAGACCTCTACAGGTTGAAGACAGAAAGGTCAAGAATTTTAAACACAAGAGATTAGTTCTGGTCAAAGTAAAATGGGACTCCAAAAGAGGACCAGAATACACTTGGGAGCTTGAATCAGAAATGCAAAGGAAATATCCACATTTATTCCAGTAGACCTCGAGGACGAGTTCTAAAACAAGGTGGGGAGGATATAACAACCCTCCTAAATAATTTTTCGACACCCCTAATATGTTTAAACTATCCCTATATGTCTTAAAACATACCCCGTATGCGAAAACCGAGCCCAAATACCCTTACATAATTAAAAATAAAATAGAATTCAATTTTTAGGGGCGCTCGCGGGGCGCGAAGACCCCCTTATGTTCCTACGCGGGCCGCGACAGCTAGTCACCAGGGCGACACCCTGAGCCGCCACGTGGCAGCAACGTGTTGGAGCTAGGAGGTGAACCAGACAAGCTAGGGCCTACCATAGCTACCCTCGCGGGCCGCGTAGCCCATGGCTAAAACGTTCGTGAGGCGCGACGAAGTGTCAAACAGACACTAGAAATAGATGCAATCGGCTGTTCAGTCGAAATCGTTCACAACTTTCTTTCTCACTCGAATTTCTACATAGTTAAAGTAATTTTCGGGCATAATACCCCCTTAAATAACGAAGTTCTGCCTCGTTGTAAGTATCATAACACCCGGTTACGTATTAGATACGCTGCCCGATTGATCTAGGGTTCCGTAACGGCTGTCGAGGTTCTGCCCGACGTAGTCGTTGGAATGCCGTCTTGGGGAGGGTATTACTAATGTAAATATTGGGTTATTATACTAACGCGTGTGCATTTGTGTAATTAATAGATAATCACCAGGAAATCCTTAAGGAAAACCCTAAGACAGCAATGTGAGTAATCTCCTTTTTCCAAATTGTTTTTACAAAACCTCATATAATTAACATTACATTAAACAGTGATTGAGTATTTGTATTCTACAATTTTCATCGGTATGTTGGGGTTTTGTATACAAAATTTGTTACTACATTGTGAGTAGTAACATGACCACAAGTCGGGTTGACAGTACCGTAGGTGGTAATTAAAGTAGATGGAAACAAATGTAATTCCGCGACCGCCCTCAATACTATACAACGGTTTTTACATGTCTTGATTAAACTGGGATTCACTCACCAGTATTTCCCATTGACAAAATGTTTTTAAACGCGTTTCAGGTAACAAAATGTGAAAGCCAAATAGAAGCCAGCTGGACAGCACTGAAGGCTTGGAAAAGTGGCTATAAAGTTACCTAAAATAAATAGATGTTTTATTTAAATAAAATAGGGTTTATCCCTATAAAAATATGTGTATTTGAAACTTGGGATTTTCCCATTTGTTTAATATTATAAAAGCGTGGTATTTTACTCGGATAAAATATTTCCTAACTACGGTTCTGATGTAATTTCCGCTGCCAAAATGATAAACACCGATACCACTGAAACTGATCTCGTGGCCGCCCGTTCCCGGGTTGTTAGGGGACGGGGGTTGCGACATAACGCAACGCAACGTGACGCAACGCCACGTAACGTAACGCAACGCAACGCAAAATGTTTTTTTAGGTTTTTTTAGGTTTTTTTTAGCTTGGGGGGGGGGGGGGTTTAGGTTTTTTTTGGGGGGGGGGGGGTTAGGTTTTTTTTTGGGGGTGGGGGGTTTAGGTTTTTTTTTGGGGGGGGGGGGTGGGGGTTAGGTTTTTTTAGGGTTTTTTTTAGGTTTTTTTAGCTATTTTAGGTTGTGTTCACATTGGTTCTCGCGGTTCTCACAATAAGGGTGGTTCTCGCATGAGCCCCTCCCTATATATATATATGGTCAGGTTTATTTGTGAAAAACTCCCTTGATTGTGAACACTAGTAAACTAATCTTAGCCCTTGATTACATGTTTTTGGTTAGTTATATCTAAAAAACACACAACTTTTGTTAGATCACTATATTTCTTCCCTAAAAAAAATTCGAGTAACAATTATGAATACACATGTGCATATGCATCATTTCTTTAACAAATTCCATAATATATTACCCGTAGTAGACAAATGTACTTTCATTTACACTACCATCCATAATACACTACTTTTTACATTACCAATATTAAAGATGCACATGTGCATCATTATGTATAATCATGATATAAGGTGTTTTGGAAAAAAAAAAGTTTGTGATTTTGAATGATTAAGCAGGCCAATATACATGTTTTTGGTTAGTTATATCTAGTGGTTGATGGTTTCGTTATATTTGTTATTATATAATTTAATATGTTGTTTGGTATGGTATGAAGAGTGTTGATGCACATGTGCATAAAGTGAAAAATATAATATATATTGGTAATGGTTGTGTATTATGGATAGTAGGAGGTAATGGTAGTGTATTATGGATAGTAGGAGGTAATGGTACTATATTATGGATAATAGGAGGTAATGGTAGTGTATTATGGATGGTATGATAGATGAAAAGGAAAGTATATTCAAAGTAGTGTACCAAAAATACGTTATATCATGTTCATACATATAGATGCACATGTGCATTTCTAATATTGGTAATGTAAAAAGTATTGTATTATAGATGTTAGTGTAAACTAAAGTGCAATTGTCTAATACTTGTAATGTATTACGGAAATTGTCAAAGAAAGATACATATGTACATGTGCATCCATAATTGTTACTCGAATTTTTTTTACACGAAAATAAGTGATTTTTATATAAAAATAATTAAAAAAAATTGTGTGTTTTTATGTATTTTTGGTTGTGTTCACATTGGTTCTTATGGTTCTCGCAATAAAGGTGATTCCTAACCAATCCTTATCCGATATATATGTTGAGATTCCTGTAAAAAAGACCAAAAGTGTGAGAAGGGTAAGAAAGAATCTCAGCCATTAGATCTTTTGATCTAATGGTTGAGATCAATAGGGACCAAATTGTAAAATGTTTTTATTAGTTTGGACTGATTTGAAAATTGTATGGGCAATTGTGTCTTTTATATCAACTTGAAAATAGGAAACTGTAAATCAATTCCCTAAAATTACGAATTCTCTTTCTTCTTCCATAATTCGAATCCTCCTCCTCCTTCTTCCAGAATTCGAATCATCATCATCAATAATCCATCTCGAATCTTCATTATCATCAGTTTACATCTCGAATCATCAGCATCATTATCGATACAGCAGCATCGACATCTCCAAATCAGACCTGCTGGACACCACCGAACAACCATCGCAAGCCACCCACCTGCTCCAATCGGTTCCCACCGAGAACCACTCAAGTTGTCGCACCTCCGCCACCGGTCCGACCACTCTCCATCGTGTAGTTGTTGTTTCAGACGCCCACCATTACAGGGTTGTAGTGTTATACAGTGTTATAATAGGGTAATATGGTGTTATATATTATTCATAATGTGTTATAGTGTGTAGTGTTATATCTTTTTTTGTAGTGTTATATACTTATTACATTGTTATGAACTATTGAATGGTGTTTTGAAGTGTCTTTAATAGTGTTATATATTATTGATTGGTGTTATATACTTATAGAATGTTGTTATATAATTATTGAATGGTGTTATATAATTATTGAATGGTGTTATATATGTGATGAATGGTGATTTTGCAGTGTTATTCGTAGTGTTTTTATAGAGATCTTTAAAATGGTGTTATATACTTATCGAATGGTGTTATATACTTACTGAATGGTGTTATATATTATTGAATGGTGTTATATACGGTAGTTGCAGTGTTATTCGTAGTGTTTTTATAGAGATCTTTAAAATTGTGCTATATACTTATTGAAGGGTGTTATATACTTATTGAATGGTGTTATATCATTATTGAATGGTGTTATATACGTGCTGAATGGTGTTTGTAGTGTTATTCGTAGTGTTTTATAGAGATCTTTAAAAAAAACGTATTCCTATAAATTAGGGTGGCGGTTATGAAAGGTTTTGAATCAATTAAACCAATGATAAAATTACTTGTTTACCCTTTTGAATTAATTTAGATTTAGGACACATGTCACCTTCATAATATTTCTCACATTTCTCACACTTTTAACCTTTTTTAAAATAAACTTACCCTATATATAAATATATATATATATATATATATATATATATATATATATATATATATATATATATAAACGATTAAAAGAAAAAAAATTAGAAAAATGATTTTGGATGAAAATGGCAATTTAGAAACCTTTTTTTTAATGCCAAAAATACCCACGATTATAACCAGGTTTTTGGATGGAGTTAGGCAATGTCATCAAAATGACAACAACAACAACAACAACCACCATACCAAGTAAATCCCACAAATAGCAAAGCTACTTATAGGGTCTGGGGAGGGTGGGATGTAAACAGACCTTGCCTCTATCCCTAGGGATAGAGAGGCTGCTTCCAGAGAGACCCTCGGCTCCAAAACGAACAACATGCCACCACACCAAGTCAAACAATATAGAAATAGCATACAACATCATTTGGACATAATATAATGTAAATAGGAAGCCACCAATACCAAGAAAGTGATCAGAGTGACACAATATAATGTAAATCATGTATAATACCATACAACATCATTTGGACATAAACACCAGAAGACAATCACTGGTAAAGTCACTTTAAGAATAAGAAAGACCTATATCCCTAAAAAACACTAAGACCTTACTGCCATATCCTCTAGAAGTCCTTAACCCTAATCCTACGCCTCCATGAAGTCCTATCTTGGACCATGTCCTCAGAAAGATGCAACTTTAGTAAATCATGCCTAATCTGCTCATCCCAAGTCAGTTTGGGTCTGCCTCTTCTTCTCCTCCCTCCACAGTAAGAGTTTCCACTACTCTAACTGGTGCCGTCGTTAGAGTAATGGAAACTCTTACTAATATGAGAAAAAAAAATGAAAAGCTCAAGGACTCAAAGGAGAAAAAAAAAACTATCCAGACTAATATGACAAATTAGGATAAAGATTAGGGACTAAAATGACAATTTACTCTAAAGTTATAATCAAAGAGCTTTTTTTTAAACTCTGTTTCTAAAAAAATTCTCTGAGAGTGTTCATAACAATAAACTTAAAAAGACTAAGATTTTCTATAAAAGTTACATAATTTGTAACTTATATATAAAAATTGAGTTGTATGTAAATCTAATTGTTAAAAACAAAAAAAAAAAAAAAAAAAAAAAAAAAAAAGAAAAAGAAAAAGAAAAAGGAAATAAATATGAAGCAATAATTGTTTGAGATGTGACAACTTCATGAGTTACATCCTAGGTTGCCATGGCAACATTTTTTCCACAAAAGTATGATTTTTTTTCTTGTTTATTAATTCCACATGGCAACTAGTCCATAGTATGAGTGATCGGGAGTTGTCTAAAGAATTGTATCGTATATTTTAAAATTTGTATTATTTAAACTTTTAAATTAGACATAATATTATTTTTGTCCTCTTTATATGTAGCACTGTATAGTTTAGATACACTATAGTTAGAGTTAAATGTCCCCATAGTTACTGTGGTTTATCCTTTTTTTCATCTCTAGTCCTCGACTTTCTAAAATTTCAGCTATAGTACCAAACTTTTCAATTTTCCTTCCCGGATAGTCCATGTGCCTAACATCAGTTAGTTTTCTCAATAACAAAAATACCCTCATCTTCTTCCTCCCCCTCTCTCTCTAAAACCCACCACCACCACCTTCAATCCACCACCTCCACCGTCACCTTCAACCCACCACCACCTCCACAGTCACCTTCAACCCACCCCACCCCACCCCTACCCTTCACTATAATACTATAGCAAAAGACAGACTAGGTATATCGCAGTGTAAACCGCAATGACCACAGACGTAAGTAACGACATGCCTTCCCACCCTTGCTTAAATCTTGTAGACAAACCTGCCTGTTCAGAACACAAATCAATTCAGTACCAACATAAACACCATTACATGAACCAAATTTCAATATCTATAAAAAAAATCACTCATTCTGTTGACAATTATTCATTTCCCCCTATCTAGGTACTCGTATTGGAGCTGGTACCTGCACACTTTCATCTAATCTTTTCTTCTCCATCTCCTACCTCCACAACACCACCATTTTTGTAATCTGTTAATTGACCTGATTACATTATTTTAATCACTAATCAGTCACAAAAACCCTAGGATTCCATTCATCTTAGAAAAACTGATCAAAAGTCATCTGTTTCAGAAATTATAATCAAATAGAATTGAAATGAAATTTGATACTTGAGTGAGTGATCTATGGAGTTATTCCCCAATCGGACGGTTACCAGTGAAAATGATATGTTTTGATATGGAATATTGGAAATAAATTGGAATATTAAGGGAACAAAACAGGGTGGAATTTGGAATCTGATTGGGTTTTGATTTCGACGACGATAACTTGACGGAAAGTGTATCCGTGTGAGGAGGGTTGGATCCTCTGTGAGATGCCCCAAGGTGTGATTCTTTCGATCTCATCCGTTCCTTTTCATCCAAGGACATTCCGATAATTAAAAAGGGTAGATGCACGGTACCCCTGACCGCGGGAGGGATCCCCCTCCCCAGTTTGCTACCCGACAAAGCGCCCTGGCAGTAAATATCCTCAAATCATACTCGCTCGGGATCGAACCCAAGACCTCCACGCAATGGGAGGCCACGAGAGACTTAGCAAGGATGTCGGTGGCCACTTAGCAAGGACATTCCGATAATTAGGAATTCAGAAATCACACAAGCAGATAATTAGGAATTCTCACTGTGATTCAGTTAGACCTAAAATAAATACGGTGGAGTGGTATTGAAGGTGGTGGTGGTGGGTTTTAGATAGAGGGAGGGGAGGAAGAAGATGAGGGTATTTTTGTCATTTCACACTCTTAACTGAGAAAACTAACTGATGTTAGGCACATGAACTATCTAGGAACGAAAATTGAAAAGTTGAGGACTATAGCTGTAATTTTAAAAAGTTAGGAACTAAAGGTGAAAAAAAGGACAAACCACAGGGACTATCTGGGCATTTAACTCCTAAAGTTATAAACAAATACAAAAACACTTACAAATATATAAAACGAATGAACTTAATTAGTTCGTTTAATAACGAGCTAAGTTGTGTTTAATTTTTTACTCAACATTCCAATATATATTTTACTGAAAACTACTTTATTCAAAATGATATATTTCTTTTACTGATCGAACAAAATCAGTACTGTATCAGTATCGTTGGAACCGATATTGGTGTTTGTTTTTACGGTTTTCGATAAGTGTTAAACAAATGTTGACTTCCTTTCGGGCTGCATCGGTAACGAACCGAACAAATATACTAACCTAATAACATCGGTATCGATATTAGTATTATCACAAATAGTATTAGTGACAGTATTCGTTGTAATAGTTTTGGATCAATATAAAACACGTGTCAATATTTTTTTTAGGTATTTCTTAAAATTATTTTTTGATTTATCGTTTGTTTACGTAGATGCGCCACATGTTTCTGTAGTATATTTGTTTTTTTATTTTATTTTGTAGTATATTTCTCTTGGGCGAATAATAAAAAATATATAGTTACAAAATAGTTTTGTTTCTGGGATAAACCATTCGTCACAAAAGTGTTGAACCGTCCATGACTTTATAGTCTAGTGGTATTTTAGGGTAAGATAAGACTTTGAGATCAAAAGGTCTTGGGTTCGTTTTCCACAAGTGTGGTTTTTTCCATATTTCTTGTGTTTTCTTCTAAATTGATGTATGGAAATGGATATGATAAGGTGGATCAGTGGTCCGTCATTTATCAAAATTTTTTATTAAAAAAATTAAAGTATTGAACGGAAACCAAAATTGAAAAATATCTAGTTAAGCTTACCAAACAAAATTTAGAAAAAAATATCGGTAACCAGAAAGATGGTACGTTTTGTCGGTATTTAGGTATGAAAACGATTGAAGACCCTTAAATTCAAATTTTTGTATAGTGTATTAACTAAATGCATTAAATATCACATGCACCTGGTCCATACTCATAGAGCTGAATCCAATCCTTTGGTTAAGCTGCAATGTATTTTTTTTTTAAATATTATAAACAATGCATTATTGCAAGCCGACCCTTAAAAGAAGTTATTATCGCCTAGGTAGCGGGATAATGAATATTTTAGTGGCACTATCCCTATTCACAACCCAACCCAACCCAACTTTTAATAAAAAATTAATCACCTACACACCCCAAACTATCCCAACCTTTCACACTCATTAACAATCCAACCTAAACCATTTTTTTTATTAAATAAATATTGTTTAGGTTATAATTTATTCAATAAAATTTATTATAAATAATAAATATGTTAATATTTTTAAACTTTATTATTTTAAATATAAAAAGTTACTAAAAATAAAAAAAGAAATTTTATCAAAAAATCTAAGAAAACAATAGAATGTTGACATGTGGCAAATAAGATAATGTTAAATAAAAAAACAATTAAAATAATATTTCAATTTTATATCTGCATGTTCACAAAAAAAAATAATAAACAAAACTGTGATTTTGGATTTTTAAAAGCAGTTAAATTTTATAAGTTATTACAGATAATCTAATTATATTTATAAGTAATTATGTTAGAAGGAAAAAAAGGAAACATAAATAAATATATCATCCAATCTCTTGTGGACATGTGGCAGGTAAAGTGTGAACATGGATGCCACAACCTAGGTCGTTCCTTCGACCTGGTTGTTGGATTTAATTGAAAATTTTCATTTTATTTTTATTATTTTGACTACCTAGGTTGAAGCAATGTTATCAATGGAGATAGTTTTACAGGGCTTGGATGAGAAAAAAAGTGTAGTCCCATGGCTGCGATGCAGACATATTTTTTATTCACCTAAAAATACCTAAAACGGGTGTAATGGTTAATAATAATATAATAATTATTTAATATTATTATTATTATTATTATTATTATTTTAATTACGTGAAAACGATTAATTTAAAACTATAACTAAATTGAAAAACCATAAAACTAAGTTGAAAAAACAAGTTACAAGTAACATGTTCAATTATTCTTTGACAAGATAACGGGTAACAAAATAATAATAACTAGAAAATTGACCCGCGCGCGTTGCGCCGCGACCAACGAAATTGACATGCTGTTGATCAGATTCACATTTACAATGTGTTAAAGATGTTTTTGTCAGTTAACTCTGTATTACTATCTTATACAAATAAGTAATTCACCAAATAAGCTCAATACAATTAATAGTATCATAATTACTACGTTAAATAACTTGTATCCATATAAATAATCTATCGTATTAAGCTCCCCGCGTTGCGGCGGGGGCGTAAAACCGTGACAAATAGCACCAATGCCACACTATAGCCAACGACCACCAACATTGAAGTTGCGGCGTCTTAACGTGGAAAAATTAGACCGACATATAAAACATAGAATATGACTAACTCGATTTAGGACTCGCGCGTTGTGACAAACTTATTAAACGGGAGAAAAATAGACGACGTAAACACATTGAACCACACGTACGTTGCCCCATGTTAACTCGCAAAATTTAGAACGAAGCGTATAACAAAACGTATAATCATTGAACCACACACACACATTGTGCCGTGTTAAGTCGCAAAATTTAGATTTAAACGTAAAACGAAAAATTTTGCAAAATATGAAAAACATAAGGGATCAAAGTTGAAAGTAAAAAGGTTGTAAGATTAAATTGGAACAACTAAAAACTTTTGAGTTAAAACTACAAAATCAAGTAGCTTTGGGTTTAAAGTGAAACATCAATTTTTCTTTAAACCCCCAAAAGATGGGGTACAATACCCCAATGCCTCAACTTATTGTAAATTTATATTATGTAAATTTATAATATAATCACCACACATGGCAAACTCTAAATAACTTATAAAGTACAACAGTTAGATGCATAAAACATACATAAAGCCAAATGTACAGCTCAATTAAGCTCTACAATGTTATAAATTAATGTTACAAATTAATAGTATATTATAGAATATAATGTAAATTTATAATATAATCACCACACATGACAAACTCTAAATAACTTACAACATACAACAATTAGATGCATAAAACATACATAAAGCCAAATGTACAACTAAGTTAAGCTCTACAATGTTATAAATTAATAGTATATAAATAATAATAATAATAATAATAATAATAATTCATTACAAAATAAAATATATTAGTATATGATAATAAAAGATACAAATAATATAAATATATGAAAAACATACAGAACAAAATATATGATAGTATCCTGTCCTTTACCCTCACTTCTCATAGTGTCTTAAATTATTATTTATATAAGTCATCTTCATCAAGATAAAGACCAGAACTTGGGTTTGCTGGAAAACGTAATAAAACCCGGTAACTCTTTCATACAATTTTCTGAATTTTTTTTTTTCATAATTGCACCAAAGCCTATGCACTCCAACGTCCCTTTCCCCGCCCTCACCCGTGGCTGGCTCTCCGACTGCTGGCCTGCGCCTGCACTAATTCAAGTGTGTGATGGTGTGTTGGGCGGTGTTGGTCCAACGTGGCCTGGAACAACGCCCAACCGAGCTAAGATAACACATAGTCTTATAGCGGGTTGTTTATAAAGTTTAAACGTAGAAAGAAGAAAACAGGAAAACAGAAAAAAAATTCAATCATCCAATATCAGAGCTAATATCCAAAATAATAAAATCAAGATAAAAAATAAGGTTAAGAAAACGGCAAGTTAAAAAATAGTAAGTCAATGGGGAACGGCGGAACAACACAGTTTTCAGTGATGTGTTGCGGTTGGTTGATTTTGAAATATTAAACGTAGAAAAAACACACTTATCGACCATAGATTCGGAAAGCCCGATAAACTACCTCATTGTAAAAATGGTTCGCTACGAAAAACGAATAAAAGAAATTAAAAAAAAATACAATATTAAATCTTTAGTGAAATGAAGAAAGGAAAATATAAAAACAAAAAATAGGAAAAAAGAATTCAATCATCCAATATAAGAGCTAATACCCAAAATAATAAATCACAATAAAATGCAAATGGTAGAGAAAAAGGTAAGTTAAACAAAAAAGTAAATCAATGAATTGAAGACAAATAACATGGGTTATTGGATTTTAATAATCATAAGTTTCACCAGTTGGTCGATAATAATCTCAACTTTAAAAATTCCCTTCAATAATCATAACTTTTAAAAGTTTGACCGCCATTGATCATTTTCTAACATAGGTGCACTTAAATCAATTAAGGAGTCTCTAGGTGTAATTGAATATATTGAGCAGACCAAATTCTTATATGTTTGAAAATGATCAATGGCGGCCAAACTTTTACAAATTGAGATTATTGGAGTGAATTTTTAAAGTTGGGATTATTATCGAACAATTGGTGAAACTTAGGATTATTAAAATCCAATAACCCAAATAACATTGTTGATGAAAATTTGCAATTGTTATTTGATTGGTATCTAATCAATTAAGTATGAAAACATCGGGTGCAAAAATCGAAAGATAAAACCTAAAAACATAAAGTCGTGATATTCAAAAAAGAAAACCCAAAAGAAGTTATGTTGTGCTAAAAAGGATAACAGCTTTCTAATCTGTTGTACCAATATTCTTAGGACGGTATCAATTCAGATTGTCACGGTATTGGTATTCATTATAGTGTACGATATAAAAGAACATACTCGATCAAGAATACATTTATACCATTTATTGTAAAACGATACAGATACCACTACCGATTGTTCAAACCGTTACTTTGGTTCGTCACCATAAATAACAAAAATAGTATTAAAGAAAAGTATATCATATAATTTTAATAATTGTGATCTGTTTACCTTTTAGTTTAAAATACATAAAATATAATGAATATAATAACAAAATAAAATAACTATATTAGTGTGAACGATGTTTTCTTAAGTTGTTGGGTTATTTTAATTTGATTTTTTTATGGTTTAACTATATAATTTTTCTTTAGGGTGTAAGTCGTAGTTGAAGTATCTTGTATTTTATGAAATTACTTTCTTCACACCTATAATTACAAAAGTCAAGGAAAGTCTAGATAAACAACCTATATGTCATGCAATAATACTTGTACACTTATCTAGAAGTTGTGTAAGAAAATATTTATTTATAAAAACTGAGAAACTCCTAAAATAGCTTTTATAGCACTTATTTTGTATTTTATTATATAATAATTTAAGTTAAAAGAAGGATATTTTTGTAATTTGGATAGTGGATGGTAGCTACTATAGTGAAAATGAGTGTGGAGGATAGGATAGTATAGTATAGTATAGTATAACGTAACGTAATATCATGTCATGTCCTGAGGTACTCGTAGGGCACCCCCATTATTGACTCGTTGAATTTTGAAGACAACATCAATAACACTGATGCGTGACAGCAAAACCACCTTTAGATTCTTCTCTTTTAATAGCTAAAACTTAAAAAAAAGTATTTATAGAAATAGAGACAACAAGAAACCGAAAATCTAAAAAAATAAAATTGCAAAATTAAATGTGATTTATTACGGTATGGAACTACTATTGCAGTTTTCATACTAATGAATTTCTGCAATTGTTAGCTAATTGCTTGCGACATTGCACATAATCTCTACGAGCTAATGCTACACGAACTCCGTAAGCAAGTATTTTTTTTAACGGCAAATTTGGATCACTGACAGACCACTCGAGTATCATCGTGCCACCAGGGGAACCACTCGATTATATCCATCTCCACTAGGCAATAATGTCTATACATCAATTCAGAAGGAAACCAATAAATATGGGAAAAACCATTCTTTTGGGAATCAAACCCATAACCTAACGGTTTCTATGTATGTACTATGTCTTCAACAACATAATAGATCTTGTTATAGAACAACATTTCTATATCCTTCTGAGACATATTCACAATCCACATCGGATCATCAACTTTGAATGACCTCCAGTTACCATCCTTGCATAACACAATCACAGCTTCACCTGTTTCTTTATCATAGTGCCACCATTTGAATTCTTCGTGAAAATCATGTTCCATTTTTGTTAACGGCGTATTTCCCATTGCTTTCAGCCGTTTATAAATCAGGGATACTTTTGGTTTCTTCATCTCATCATCAATCTCTGCTTTTTATTCAACTCTTCTCGGCTTTTGTGGTTTCCAATAGGTGTGTGCAAAAAACCGAATTAACCGAACCATAACCAAATTAAACGACAAAACCGAACCGAAAAAACCGAACCAAATAAAATACCGGTGGGTCGGTTAATGGTTTTTTTTGAAAACCGAAAGTAGAGGGTCGGTTATGGTTATCATTTTTTCTATACCCACCATAACCGAACCGAACCGACATGTAATAAATTTTTGTAAGACTTAGGACTTTTCACCATATTTTTAATATTTGATGTTGTTTATTGAAGATTTTTAGTATTTATAGGTTTTTCATATCGTTTTGTGGTTTTGGTTGGATGTTTATTTGAATTTATGGAATGTATCATATCACTTTATTTCAATATTCGATAATAATTTGTATTAATATTATAGATTATATGTATATTTTAATACTATGTAATATACTAATATATACAAATATGCAATAACAATTTATTCCGTGTTAAAAAAAGTTAAGCTATTTTTAGCTAAGCTAAATACACGGTTAACCACCCATAACCGACCCGCAATAACTATCAAAATGGAATAACCATAACCACCATAACGATAGGTTATGGTTATGGTTATCCATTAACCGACATCACGGTTATGGTTATGGTTTTAGGTCAAAACCGACCCAAACCGACCCATGTACACCCCTAGTTTCCAATCTGGAAAATCATGTCTTGTGTGATATTTAATAAACCTTCAAGCCTTTTGATCATACTGTCTCATCTGGTAGTTGATTAATCTTGTTTGGCACAACTCTTTCACATCCCACCAACGCAGACTCTTTATATCATTCAAGTATTTGAAGTATTAAACTCCATATTCTTGTTTTATCGCAAACACCTTCAACTCTGGAATCCAACCCCAACATATAATGTCTCCTAATGAAATGTCTTTGTTTCTAGTAAAGAACGCTAATGGTCTTTTGGATTTACGTTTAGCTGGAATAGTCTTAAACCATTTCTTCCTCGCACTTTTGATTTCAACTTGATCAAGTCTTGGCGGATTACCATCCAAACTTTTTCTCAATCTTTCTCCAGAGAATATCGTCAGCTTCCTCTGCAAACATCTTAGTAAATGTTGGAAATTCATCAGTATCCTGGCTTGCATGACGAACTGGTTCATCATTAGATTCATCTTCTACTAGCACTTCATCATGACCATTAGCATCTGGCCTAAAAGTGTAGTCGTATTCATCTGGTTTATCAATCTCTATGTTCCAAAGTTCTTCTTCAAAATCAAATTCGAACTTATCTTCATCAACTTCACATAACTCTGCTAATTCATCTTTAGTGTAGTTGTGAAAAAATTCACCTTCTTCAGTGTCATGGCATAGATAAATGATTATTTGACTTGAAGGAACAGATGTGAGTGGCACAACATCTATGAAAACTCCCGAAGTATCTTCTTCAAAATTATCACCATCTTGCTCCCGCTCACCACCAAATACTACTTGATTCACATCCTCATTAAGGTGTTCAACTTCAGCACGAGTTTCCGGTGCTATAGATTCAGCATTAATAGTTTCAGTAATGGTTATACCTGCACCTCCCTGGTTATCATCATCTCCATCTCCATCATCATTTCCATCATCATGATATGAACCATCATTTCTTCGTCCTCTTTGTCATCATTTTCTTCTTCTTGCGGTTTGTTTCCAGGACTAAAGAACACTTCAGCTTCAGTTTCAGTTTCAGTTTGTTTTTCTAGTTCAGCTCTATAAATAACATTCTCGTTTTCAGTAACCTCTTTCTGTGAAGATTGAACATTCACCTTTTCAGGCACATCTCTAGAATAGCATCAATGGCTTGCTTTCCTTTATCAACCACTACTGATTCAAGCTCAGAAACTTTATCAACATTTGCAGCAGCAGTTTCAGACTCCATCTTCTTTACTTCTTTGTCAAAATCAATTCCCATATGCTTCTCGAGAACTTTAAACCAATTTCGATACTTAATCAACATACTTACTTGTATCTTTCTACTCGCTTCATGTTCTCGTGCTAACTTTGCCAATCTTTCGTTTTAAGTCACCAAACTTTCAATGATCACCGTTATGTGAGCAACTTTCTCTTCAAGTTCTGTAACTTTCTTATCATTTGGATCAATAAAGAAATCATACTCTGTGAGCCACTTTCTCTTCAAGTTCTGCAACTTTCCACCAAAATATGCAAATGACAATCCCTAAACCCCTATTTATAGGTGCACCCGCTCGCATGAACCATCTGGAACGAGAGGGCTTTTGGACGACTAGTAACTTGGGATGGATCAGAGTGTCCATTCGCACGAACTACACATTCGTGCGAATGTGTACATACATTACAATCTCGTCTTTCTAACCTACAAACCTGTACAATCAACTATGACTCGATACATTAACAATTATGAACATGATTGACGGATGCAATAGACATAATGCATTTCACAGACTCCCCCTTGGATATTGTTGCAGTCAATCTTTCCTATGTCATAGCTAATCTTCAATTTCTTCTTGGTCTTCAAAAATCTTTGATATATTTGAATCATAGACTCCCCCTTACTTCAGACTCCCTCTTACTTCAGACTCCCTCTTAGAAATCTCTCCCTTGCTTTAAGCAATCTGTGTTTAACAATTTAGAACCATTTGTGAGGACTACTTTTCAGCTTTCTTTCTGTTTTGACATTGTATATCAAGCTTCCCCTAACAAACTATCAATATTATATTTGACTTTAAGGCACTATTATCTTCATTAGCCCTCACAGATAATCAAGTTCAAATTAATGACCTTGAAAATCCAATTATCTACCAATTCCAAATTAATGACCATGGTGACAAAATAAAACAATTTTTAAAATTTCATTTCCAAATTCAAGTTTCAAATTAAAGAACTTGTTATTTTTGAGACATGTTCAGCATCTTCAGATTTTGAAACTTAGCTTTCCAACATCCGTTGTCAAAACATAAAGTGAAACAATTTTTTTTTTGTATTTTTTCAAACTTTATGCTAAAACACACCTAAAATCTTTTTGAGATTTTATCTGTAATGAAATGCAATCAAAAAAATTTTTACAGATATATTTTTGTTGAGTTTGTATCAGAGGATTATATCAGTTTATGAGACACATCACTTACACCGTTGATCTATTTAAACTGTAAGCTTTAAACAGTTCACTTAGATTGTTAGTGTATTGATCCACTTAAATTTTCACACAAACTTCAATTGATTCAAGATACGAGCTTAGTGTTTTATAAACTAACTTAATCACGTGTCCCACCTCAGAATATACTCCCGTATCAAGATTCCCTGGATTTAGTCTTACAGGTGAATATACCTAAATGATATTTATCTCTGGGTTAGTGCGAGGCCTTGAGAGCTCAGGTTAGAACTACCGTTCAGACAAAGAGATGAAGGCTCAACTTAAAGGTGTGTTCCACTTAGGAATCTTTTAAACTGCACTTGAAATATATCTTTTGATATTTTTCAATTTTTATGTAGTGGGGTTTAAGCGCGAAAGTATTCTACAAGATCTAGGCCACTGCTGACGCAAAATCAGAAGATCTGGTATAATACCCCATATATCAATAAGTATAAAGACCTAATATCTCATAATCAAGCAATCTCTCAAACGAAATTTCGGAGTACTAAGTCCATATATCCGAGAGATGTTCCCCATGAAATAAGAAATTAATTGATTTAGGTTTATATCTCGAAATGAATTTACTACTTGTGTAAAAACCTACTGGCATATCATCAGTGAGACCGTTTATCCCTTTTTAACTTTCCATTTCTTAAGCAGGTTGTGACTGTCTACTGATGTACTATTATTTCCTCTTTTTACACTAACTCTTTTTCCTTTTTCATGTTTTTGACATTTTTTAATTTCCAAGTGTTTTTTATTTTTTCCAATTTTAAAAACTACATACCCCCCCCCCCTAAACTTCTAAAACATTTGACAAACCGATGCTTATAACTTTATCTCACCATCCATTTTTTGCTTTACATTCTCTATTTAGCATTTTTCACCCCCATGATCACAAAACATTGATTTTTTACATTTTGAACCCATTTTCAATTCTTGTTTTATCATGTTTTGCTTGTTCAGCCGTGAGGGTTCAGCATATTAGTAACACCCCGACCACATAAGACAACAAACCGCGACGGAAACGTAGGGGAGTCACGTCACAGGATAAATTGTTTCGCAACACATGGTAATTAAAGTTATGTTTTATTGAATTAATAAGTGTTTTACATTGTCTTGAAGTAAAAGAAACAAGTTCAAACATATTGTCTTTCGTATTTTATGTCACTAAGGCCCACGTCCAATCCTACGTGAAGCATGATCATAGCATCAAACGACAGCTCCTGAAACACATGTGAAAAGAGAGTCAGCATAAAAAGCTGGCGAGTACATAGGTTTTGTGAGTGTGTCAAATTCATGGCTTGTATACATATTGCAAAACCTCGTACGACTACTAGAGTCGATAAGTGAAAACCTTGTATCAAAAAGTGTTTGGTATTGCAATATAATTAACCAACTAAAACATGTTGGTTAAAGTTTATGAAAACCTCGTTGCCATAAATCTTGACTAAAACATTTGTTTTTGTAAAACCAAGTAGTAAATCGTCTTGTAAGAAAACTTTGTATGGTTTATATCTTTAAGTAAACCTCGTTGCATGACATCATTTGAAAACATTTGTCCAAGTTATCTAGATAACGCCACGGCATGTAATATGATAAAAGCACTTATATATAGGAAGTACCAGCGGTGTATCCACCATGGTTTTATCACATTACACCCGTCTAGTTATCTAATCACTTACCATAAAACAATCGTTCAAATCATCCTTTTTATAAACCAAATTGTTATTCGTCCATGTTATAAACCAAATTGTCATTCGTCCGTGTTATAAACCAAATCGTCATTCGTCCGTTTTATAAACCAAATTTTCATGCGTCCGTGTTATAAACCAATCGTCAATCGTCCGTGTTTTAATTGTGAAAACTTTTGGTCATTCTATTTGAACACATTCAAACTTGTGTGACTCGTCTATACCATCCAAAGGGTTTGTTAAAATAACAGATTTTGTCGTTACCCCAAACTATCCACAAAATCTAGTGGATAGCCCGATAACGGGATTGTCAGTCCTATGGTACCATAACATACTACTGGTCGGCTTTGCCAAAGCTAATGAATGTCATTCGTGTTATTAATTAACGCACCAACAAGTTCGTTCACATTATTGAAATCATCATGTTTTGTATAAACCATAGACTTTGTTTTTGAAAACTTGAAAATCGGTTTAGCACATATGAGTCACCCCAAAACATTTAGCAAAACATAAAATAGGGGAACTAGGTACTCACTTGGGATTGCAAAGTATCCTTGAATCAAGTGAACTAACAAAGCTCGAAGAATCAAGCAATCAAGTAACACCTAGTATTGAATAACTATGTTAATAAGTCGAGACCTAAATCGGGGAATCAGATAGAATGAGGTCTTTGTTGGATCGTTGTTTGACCCTATTGAGTCGTTCGGAAGAGTTTTACATCCAGTTTAAAGGCGGAATCAGTAAACCGGACATGTATACAGCTTGTACTCTTTAATCTGTTGCTTGTATTGATAATAACAATGTTTACAACCTGAACAGAAATTGGCAGCACTTCGTTACACCTTCAGAAGTCGCGTACCAAGTGAAATGACCACAACCCTATATATAGACAACTAGATTTCGCTTGAACTGGCCTGAAGCGAAATCCCTGAAGCGAAATCATAAGCCTGAAGCGAAATCAATACATGTTGATTTCGCTTGAACTGATTTCAAGCGAAATCTTCATGTTCAACATGTCTAAACCCTAATTAAAACCCTGTTGTGTGTACATTCACCCTATCTAGACGCAAGACTTGATTATGACGTAATCAACAGACATATAGTGCACCAACAGACTCCCCCTTGGATGTTGATGAAGTCTTTGGCTTCAAGTCTTTGTCTTTAACAATCTTCAAACCTTGTAAACATTTTCCTCAATCTTTATCTTCAACTCAGACTTCCCCTTTCACAGACTCCCCCTCTCGATATGCTAAAATCTGAGATATCTGATTCAAGCTTTATCAATTAGCTTCCATGGGAATTCCTGAAACCTGCAATCACTCATCCAAATATAAGTAACAAAATTTTCATGATATCAAACAATCTTCTTTAGTCTACTCCCCCTATCAACATACTTTACTGATATGGCAGTATTAAAGAATCCAACTCCCTCACAGTTAATCATCCAAGTCCAAATTAATGACCTTGGAGATATCACAAACTGTTTTTGATATTTTTGAATTTAAATCAAGTTTCAAATTAATGAACTTGTTTTATTTTCAGAAACACAATCAGCTTACTTAGATTTTGAAACTTAGCACTCAGACATCAGTTGTCGAAAATAAAGCAGAAATCAAAATCTTTTTGAATTTTCTGAAAACATAAAGCAGTAAAGAAATATGTACAAACATATTTACAGACAATATTTTTTGTTTTGAGTATGCGTCAGAGGATCATATCAGTTTATGACAAGTCACAAGTACCGTTAAGCTACATTACATACTCAGACTTAAACAATTTACCTCGATTGTCGATATACTGATCCATCTTAAATTCTCACACAAATTTCAATTTACTCAGGATACGATTTAGATGAATTAAGAACTTAGATCATTCATGTGTCCCACCTCTTGAATATACTCCCGTATCCAGAATCCCAATAATCAGTCTTACAGGTGAGAATACTACAATGATATCTGTATATAATTTAGGTATGCGAGGGCCGAGGGATCTCAGGTCGATACTTCCGTATACGCAGAGAGATATCAGCTTCGACTTTTCGGTGTGTCCCCTTTAGAGGATCTTTTTGCTTACAACAGCAGCATATATCAATTTTAATTGTTTCAGCATGCTGAGGGTTTAATGCTGTGTTTCAAGCATTGCAGCAAGTATTAGCCAGGGACTAGGTCAGAACCACCGTTCAGCAGAAGTCCCGGAATAATACCCCAGACATCATTGAGTATAAAGACCTAGTATATCAGATTAAGAGACCTTTCAAACGAGATTTTAGGGGTTACCTATATATCCAAGTAGTGTTCCCCACGAATTCACAAGTTTGAATTTAGGTTTATATCCCGAATAAATCTACTAAATGTGTGAAAACCTATCGACACATCATCAGTAAGATTGTTTAACTCTTTTATACTTTCCATTTCTTTAGCGTACTGTAACTGTCTACTGATGTACTATCATTTCCTCTTTTTACGCAAAAACTCAATTTTTTTTAGAATTTTATCATGTTTTTGACTTTTTCAAATTTTTCAAATATTTTTGTATTTTCTAATGACAATTTTTCTCCCCCTAAAATGCAAAACCATATAAAGAAAATTTGACAACCAATACTGATAGCTTTGTCTCGCCATCCATTTTGCTACATCTCATGCTCTGTTTTGCAGAAAATATAACACTTTTAGCAGAAAATATAACATACCCCCATGATATACAACACATTGATTTTAACAGTTTGAAAACCGTTTTTCAATCTGATGAAAGTAATCATGTTTGTTCAGCCGTGAGAGTTTCGGCATATTCAATCAACATATATTCGAACAAAATTAAAAACAAACATATTTTTGGTTTTTCAAATTTTAACAAACTAAAAACATATTTTTGATTTTTAATTTTTCAAATTTTTAGGGTTTTAAAAATATTGTTTATTTATATACATAAAACAATCAAACTAAACTCCCTGTTCAATCAAACCAGGGTCCTGCAACCTCTTCCTGTGCCAGGTTGCTCCAACTACCATTCTCACAGTCTTCAGCTTCGTTGAGCACCTGCACATTCAAACTTTATCAATCATTTGAACAATTTAGCCCAGGTCTGTTGAACCTTAGGCATTTCAATACAAAAATGTTCATTCAATTTTGGAAACTCTTTGTCATTTAAAACTTGTTCAACTTTAAATTCAACTTTCTCATCTTTCACCGACGTCACTTGTTTCTTAATACTCCACATTTGACCTTCTGGAGTACCTCTTTTGTAAAAATTTGTCTCTTTTTGAACCTTTTGATTTTGACCAACAATTTTAGGTTTCCAAAACTCTTGAGGTTTTGTCATATCAACAAATTTTCTCCAACTCTGTGTTGTTCTCAATCTGTGTGTGTGAGAATTCCAGGTCTGTTTTGAATCAGACCTAGTCTGTTTTGGTTTCCAAGTTTGATTCGAAGCAAACTTGTTTATATTGTACCTCCAAGTTTGTTTCAAATCAAATCTGGTTGACCTTGATTTCACATCCTCAGATTTCTGTTTTTCAACATCAACAGGCTTTGGATTTGGACACTTTCGTGCAACATGTCCAATTTGATCACATTTAAAACACACTTTCTTTGAAACATCCTTGGCCTGTTGTTGTTTCTTTTTCATAGCATCAAATTCCTCATTAGACTGTTGTCCAATTTTGAGTTTTTCCTCTTCTTTCAAGCTTTTCCCTTGAACAAAACTCATCTTTTGTTGCACATTTGGTTTTTTACTTTGATTCCAATTCTGTTTCTTTTTATAACCCAAACCAGCCTTCATGTTTTTCTTCTTAAAACCAGGTTTGTTATAAAAAGATTTATGACCTTTACCAGCAAACTTTGGAATCTCAGACTTCTCAATCTCAACCATTTTGAAAACTTTGTCGACCTTCTCTGAAATCACATTCTGAATCGGGAATACAACATCTAAGAATAATTTGTCCGATCCAATCATGGTATAAACCAATCCTTTTGAATCATCATTCAAACTTTTCTCGGATTTTGTGTTTTTCGAATAACCATCATAAAAATTTCCTTCATCTTCATCTTGTGATTCAGACTTACCTTTTGCAGACTCATCTTTCAAAACACTTTCAACAACCTTACTTACCACCTCTGAATCATTAGCATCATCAGATTTGGTGTAAGTCACATCGATACTTTCAGGTAACTGGTCAGCTATGTTCAAACCCTTTGCCACCTTTTCCTCATCATAAAAAGTATAATTGTTTCTCAATGGTGGTGGTACCTGATGAAACTCTGAACCAATACCCTTTTTGCAATTATCAGTATCTTTGTCATCTGGTGTGATGTTGAAAATGCGTTCGAGAATGTACGAAGAGTTATGATAACTTTGAAGTTTTGTAACAACCTTTTCTTTTTCAGCCAAGACTTGTTTAAGATTTGCAATTTCATCAACACATTTGTTTAATTCAATTTGTTTTCCTTTAAACTGTCTTTCATACATTTCTTTAGTTGTTAAAGTTTCTGACAGTCTTTGATCAAAACTTTTGACTTGGCTCTTCAAAGTATCATAAGCTTCTTGTACTCTCTGACTCGACCACTTTAAAGAATCATACTGTTTTTGTAAATCTTGAAATTTCGATTCTTTTTCAACACAATCTACACATTTTGTAGAACACAGTTGTTTATAAACATCATTATCCTTTTCAAGACCTTGACATTTTTGTGTCAATTTTTCAACTTTTAGTTTCAAAATTTCTTCTTTTTCAATCATTTCTTTACATTTTATTTTGAAAACATTTTCAAATTTGGTTGCTTCAATTTCTTTTGTTTTTATCAATTCATCTTTTTCAATACAGGCTTTGCACATTTCTATGCAATTCCTGCATTTGTTTTCTTTTTCATCAACCAAATCAACATTCGATAGATCAGAAGATTTTCTAACCTCAGTCTCATTCAGCACCGGTTCTTCTGATTCAATTTTCTGATCTTCCTTTTTGATGTCCTCTTTCTGAGCTTCTTCATTCTTCTGCACTTCTCCAGCTCTCTGTTCTTCTTCAGCTTTCTGTTCCTCTCCAGCAAGCTTTACAACAGTCTTCACTTCTTCAATCATCTTCTTCAGTTCTTCTTCTTTTCTCTTCTTCATCTCTACCACCTTAGGTAAACTTGCTTCAAAAACTTCTCTTAACTTGATCATCAAATTTGGCAAATAGCTTTTATCAGAAAGCCTTCTTGTGTTGAACGTGCCTTCACTTGGAAACACATTGGTTACAGCATCAAAATCCACTTTTGATGGATCAACTACTGGATTACCCTATGGATCCATGTAACACTCTAACTCTTCATTCCATCTTTTAGCTCTCTAGGCTTCTTTGAATGGTTCATTCAATTTACCAATCTCCCATCTTGCACTGTCTCTTCTCCACCATCTATCATGATCATCATTTGCAACAAATGCATAACCATCTGCATCTTCTTCAGGTAGAACCTCTTGACTCCAGTCATACCCTTCATCATCATATATAACTGCAAGAGCCCTTGATTTTTCTTCAGTTTGCTTTAATCTTGGTGGCTCAGACTTGTTCTGATGGTAAATCGCCTTTCTGTAGTAATCTTCATTGAATGGATTTTCAGAATCATCAGCAGCATACGCATTTCTGCACTCGCGCTTAAAGTGACCTCTTTGTTTGCATTTGAAGCATGTCACCTTGGATTTATCAAATCCCAATTTGGTAGATGGTCCACCAATTGACTTTCTCCCCGTGATCTCCATGAACCGCTGTGCCCGACGAACCGCACTGGCCATGCACCATCTGATATCCATTAGTTCCATCTCTTCGGGGTCTAATTGATCATAATCTTCTTTTGTCAAATTGGTATTGCCAATCTTCCCTGCAACGAGGCTTTCATACGATTCAAGTACAGATGCTAAGAAAACCATCTGTTGTTTTGCCGATTCTTCACTGAAATTCTGCCCATTCTTCAAATCCACTGCGATATTACATTGGAATAAATTCTTTGAAGCAGATTGGTTTGAAGTGTTTGAAGAAGATCCACTGTGAAAACCACTGTGAAGACTTTCATTGTTCACTGAACTTGAACTTTCTGCAGAAAATGCTGTTCTTGGTGACCCAGCTTGCGGTACTCTGTAGTAATGCTCTACATTCTGTTGATAAGCTGAATTGTTGACTTTAGATCTCTTTATCTCCAGTTCATGACTTTCAAGCTTTTCAATCAGCATATCCAGTTTCAAATCTTCAGGCTTGATTGTATTTTTCAACATTAGAGCGTAGTATTTCCACTCTTGATCATCTGGCAATGAATCAAACAGTTTATCCACCAGCTCCTCTTCAGAAGGTAAGATTTGATGTCTGATCAGCTCCACTTTCAAATGTCCAAATCTCTCAATCATTTTACAAACAGATTCATTTTTCATACAACTGAAAAGATCAAACTCTTTACGCAACAATTTCTTTTTGTTTTTGATAATTTCATTACTTCCTACACACTTTTTCCCTAAAGCTTCCCACAAACTCTTTGAAGTTTTCTCTTGTTCAAGTAATGAAATAATATCCTCTCTCACTGACTGTTTGATTAATGTGATCATTTTATATTCAGCTACAAAATTTTTTGTATCTATGTCTGTAAAATCTTTTGCTTCTATTAACTCTCCTCCTTCTTTTACTGGTTCAGTGTATCCATTTGTCAGTTTTAACCAACTTTCAGGAGCGAAAGCTTTTACCCAACCCTCAAATCTATTTTTCCACCAGTGATAATCTTCCACTTTCATTAGCTTTGGTGGCTTCTGTTGACTTCCGTACATGTTCTCAAACTTCAAATTCTCCGAAATCTCCTTCGAATATTCTTTTATCTCAGATCTTCTATCTGACGATTCGGAAGTAAACGCATACATATCGCTAAACGGGTTTATGAAATTATCATCCATGGTGAACGTACCTGAACAGAAAAATCAATCAAACACTTAGAAATTTTTAAAGTTTTGAAACTTCAGCTACTTCAAGCGAAATCCTTGAAGTATATACAGCCTCAAGCGAAAACAGCTCAAAATAATTCAGTTCAAGCGAAATCTACTATTTCGCTTCAACTAATCTCAAGCGAAAACCAAGTCCAGATCTGATTCAAGCGAAATCCTCTGTTTCGCTTCAGGAAGTCTTCAAGCGAAACCAAACTATTTCGCTTCAGGAAATCTGTTTCGCTTCAGAGTTTCAAGCGAAATCGTCCAAACAGTCTGTCTTGAAGCGAAATCAACCTGTTATCTTCGAACAACTTTCAAGCGAAATCCTGTTTTAGGTCAATTTTAACATGTTTTAATCTGAATTTTAATCTGAAACTTTGTAGGCTTTGTTAAAACTACGTTTTACACGTTATATTCTGAAATCAGACCATTTTGACCGTTAGAACTTGTTCAGATCTGAAAAACGAAAAAAAAATGAGTAGAAAGAAGATAATCCGATAGAATCAAGCTGTAGTAGTATGAACTCCTCGTCCTGAGCTCTGATACCACTTGTTGGATCGTTGTTTGACCCTATTGAGTCGTTCGGAAGAGTTTTACATCCAGTTTAAAGGCGGAATCAGTAAACCGGACATGTATACAGCTTGTACTCTTTAATCTGTTGCTTGTATTGATAATAACAATGTTTACAACCTGAACAGAAATTGGCAGCACTTCGTTACACCTTCAGAAGTCGCGTACCAAGTGAAATGACCACAACCCTATATATAGACAACTAGATTTCGCTTGAACTGGCCTGAAGCGAAATCCCTGAAGCGAAATCATAAGCCTGAAGCGAAATCAATACATGTTGATTTCGCTTGAACTGATTTCAAGCGAAATCTTCATGTTCAACATGTCTAAACCCTAATTAAAACCCTGTTGTGTGTACATTCACCCTATCTAGACGCAAGACTTGATTATGACGTAATCAACAGACATATAGTGCACCAACAGTCTTGTAAACCAAATGAGTGTTGGAACTCATATGAAATGGTTAAACAAAGTCTACATCCTGATTTGGAATGAATCCTAAGTGCTTTTGACCCGTTATGACCCGTTAAGGTAGTTTACGCTACCTTAACGTGTCATTTGCGTGAATATGCGTTCTGATGGTTAAATATGAGCTATGATAAGTCTTATATGCCAAAACGTGTTTAATTAAGTAGCAAAATCAGTTCATATGTCAAAAAGTTGGCTACATATGTTTAAAACGTATTTATGCGCAAAAAGGGCATTTTGGTCATTTTAGGCATATAATAATCGACTTATCATAACACTAACCATACGAAGTGACCATAAGGTATAACCTTAGGAGGTTATCCCCTATACATCTATGGTCACAATTATGTGTTTGGTCGGATCCTAAGATCAACCAAACGGGTCGTATTCGAAAGTTAAAGCGGTGATCAAACCGCTCAACTTACGACCCTAAATAAGCACTAAACTAGAACTGACGAGTTAAACATGTCAAAACATGTTTAACTAAGTTGAAAAACTGATTTGGTATCAAAACACAGTGTTTTAATACCCAAAAATAGTTTCGTCGTAAAATGCACATAATTGTGCATTTTGACCGAAACTTTGACTCGTCACTTCGACTAGTACATGTGGTAATCAGAAGGTATAATCGCAAGGGATTATAACCATCGTGATTACGATCATGTTGCAAAGTTCGATTGAACTTTGATTTGACCAATTCATGGTCAAAACAGAAAGTCAACCGGTAGTTAAACTGTTTGACTTTCAGCTTTTAATAGCTGAAATAAATACACAAGACTGGATAGAACACTTGTGTTCTTGGACGAAAGGAAACTAGAAAACTCAGACGGGAGGCCTCCAAATAAGGTAGCAACTCCACTTAGAGCATTAGAGATGAGAAAGAGTGAACGAGCAAGTTTTTGGGCAGAATTTGGAGGCTATTTATACTAACTTTGAAGCCTCAAGATCATGCCATGTATCTAGGAGTGTTGCCCAAGCATTAACATGATCATTACAAGTGTTTGGACAGGATTTAGAGCCTTGCTCGTCACTCAAATAACCCACAATATGAAAAACCATGAAGAAAATACATGAGCTGGTAGCTGGCAAGAACATTCTGTCAAAAGTGGGGTGTCGCGTGGCGCGACAGAAACATCTCAGGGTGGCGCCTGGCGCGAGGGCATGCAACATAGTTTCAGTTTTTGACAGTTTCAGTCCATGCACACATTTAAACTAGTTTTTGACGTATTTAACCTCCGTTAAGCCAAATTTCAAGCTTTATAAGGATGTTAAAGTATCAGTGTAGGATCGTGAAACGACCTAATGAGTCGATCAGAAGAGTGCTCAGACAGAATCAGAGGCGGAATTCATTGATTCTGTCTTTGTTTAGCTTGTAATACACTAGAAATACTATTTACTGTCTCTTGTATTGATCTCTGAAAGATTACAGACTTGGAGACACCTCGACAGCACTTCTGTGTCGGAAACTGACAACTGAACTAAAAACTTAAGAACTATTTACGCTTCAGGGTATTTATAGATATAAAGATTTCGCTTGAGCACTGTTCAAGCGAAATCAAGTCATGTAGATTTCGCTTGAACTTGCTTGAAGCGAAATCTTCAATAAACATCCCTTGAAGCGAAATCAACCTCTAAACACACTAAATTCTGATCTTTTCTCATATTACAAGCCTTAATCAATCAGTTCTAATCTAAGACTCGAACAAAGATGAAGTCGACAGACAACTGCACCAACAGACTCCCCCTTGAATGTTGACGGAATCTTCAGTGAGAGTCTTCAAAGTGACGACTCCTCAATCTTGATCGATCTTCTTCAGGACTTTCTCCTGGAATCATGTACCCGGATCTTTTCTCTAGCTCTAACTTCGTCAGACTCCCCCTTTCATCAAGCTGGGATTTTCAGTCTGGGATTAGCTATCACCTTTGAAATTAAATCCTGGCTTTTCCTCAGATTAAGCTCTCCACAGGTTCTGATGCATCTCCTGGCTTTTCATAGCAACAGGATCAGAAACCTTCATTTCTCCTACACACATCTCTCTACCAAAACATAAGTTTTTACTTAAAACAATAAGAAAAACTTACTAACAATAGTTACATCAAGTTCAAATTAATGACCTTGATTAACTAATCTTAACTTCTTCCTCAAAACAAATTTTTAAATCAGCACACACACTCCCAAACCAGTTCATCATGTTCAGCACTTGGAATTTTGAAAATCAGCTTTTCAACATCAGTTGTCGAAAATCTTTTTGGATTTTTCAAAAATATAAAACACAAATGCAATAACAAAAATTAACTGCAGAAATAAAATATGTACACACATATTTTTGTGAGCTTGTGTAAGAGGATCATATCAGTTTATGTGACCAATCACTAGCACCGTTAAGCTTTAAACATATTAAGTTCTAAACGATTCACGTAGATTGACGATATTGTTGTCCACTTAAACTCAATCTAAAAACTTTCAATCTGCTTACCGATACTTTAAGGTATATTTAGATAGCACTAAATTCTTATGGACCCCACGATCTCAGCATATCCCCTCATCATGCAATACACTAGCTCAAGTAATGCCTTTAAACTTTTATCAACTGTGATTTGTGCGAAAACAAAGCAGAATGTTTAAACATTAACAATCAGGTCGATACTTCCGTATACGCAGAGAAAGTCCAATGTTTAAACAAAATAAGAAAAATAAAACAAGTTGAAGTTGTTTAGGCTTTAACCACCAGGTCGATACTCCCGTATACGCAGAGGTGATCCAAAGCTTAAACGAAACACCAAAGAAAATAAAGCAGAACGTTTAGGCAACAACATCCAGGTCGATACTCACGTATACGCAGAGGATGTCCGATGCTTAAACAAAATAAAGAAATAAGACAAGTTTAAATCTTTGCAAAATAAAATGCACAATCACAGCGATTTTTCAGCAAAGTTGTGAAAATTCACAAACTTAACCAGTTTTATATCTTTCGACAATCAGCGATTACTGAGTAGGCACACAGTCAAGAAGGACAAAACTAAGTACTATGCTTTCGACCATGTTTCCCACTAGAACTAGTCTTTTTCATTTAATTTGTATCGTTATCGCAAATCTACTAGTCTAGCTGAGCCTACCGTCACATCTTTAGTGAGACCGTTTATCACATTTTAACTCTCCATTTCTTTAGCGTGTTGTGATAGTCCACTGATGTACTATCATTTCCTCTTTTTGACAACAAAACTCATTTTTAATTTTTCAATGTTTTTGACATTTTCAAATTTTCTAATTTTTTTAAAAATTTTTACTCCCCCTAAAATCTAAAATATGTTTCAATTTTCGATTTTCTGAGGAAAATTTGAAATCAAACTGTACAAAAATTATGACAACTGATATCGAATTGCCTCAATTCGCCATCCACTTGGCATAAACAATCAGAACTCCCCCTCACAACAAACTATTTTCCCATTGTGATCTCAAAACACTTAAGTTTGTTTTAATCAAAATGTTTTTTCCGGAAAATTAGTTTTGTGTGACGTTTCACAAACATGGGGATCTTTCATCACTTTGTTTTCTTCAATCACTTGTAAAAACTAACATGTTTAAGATCAATCCACAAATATCACTTGTAGAAAATCAAGTACAACTTAATGTCCTTGATTTACCACTTGTAAGTCGAAATATCACATTCGTGAATTTCTCAAGAAATGTGCCGATTCATGTTCCACGCTTACCAACCTGGGAACTCCGGCAAGTCAGGTTTTTCATTTAAACAGATTCACCCAAGCCTGACTGTTCTTGGGTGATTTTGAATTCTTGTTCAACAACAATGGAAAATTTTCATCATCCATTGTTAAACTAGAATTCTTAGTCTTTACCTCAACAACTGGCTCTTCTGGCTTTACCACACCAGATTCATTGCCTGAATGTGGCTTGTCTGACTTTGATGAGTCAGATTCATCGCCAACATGTGGCTCCTTTGTTTCCGAAGAAACAGATTCATTGCCAACAACTTTCTTCTTCTTTACTCTCTTTTATGTCCTCAGATTTGTATCTGATGAATGCGTTTTGCTTGAGTTGTTGTTCTTTGGTGAGCAAGACGATTTATCAGAACTTTTATCTGTTTTACCAGTTGTATCCGAGGACAAAATCCTTTCCAGATACTCTCTGGCCTTCTTCCTCTTTTTCCTCAGTCTGTCTTTTTGCCCCTGAGAAAGCTTTACTTTCGGTTCTTGAACTTTCAATTCTTGAACTTTCTGTTCTTTGGGCTTGACAGAGACTGGGATCTTTACCAATTTCTGAGATTTAACCCTCAATCTGTCATTTGATCTCCTTGGGCAATCTCTGGCAATGTGGCCTCTGATTTGGCAGTTATAGCATCTTCTCGTCTCATAACTCCAACTCTGGCAGTTAACAGCAATGTGTCCTTGATAACCGCATCGGTAGCACACTCTGTTATCGTACAAATCACCATTTTCAGCCCAAACATTTAGATCAAAGCACTGTTTGGCTTGGTGATAATCCTCTCTTCTCTTGTAAACTTGATTTGGCTTTGAAGTACTGTGGTCCGACCTGCACCACTTTTCACCAACTATTTTTGAATTTGTTTTTTTTAATTTTTGTGGTTTTTGATTGCGATTGGATGATCGATCTGATGAACTTTTATTCTCTTTTTTTAACATTTATCACATTTTTAATTTTTTGTTTCTGTTCCACTATCTTCTTCAAAGGTTTTTGCTTAGAGCATTCTCCCTTTTCGGTTGATTGTGGAACAGTTTTTTGAAATTTTTCTTTTAACTTCAAATGTAAATTCTTTTTGTCAATTTTTACTTTTTCATCATCAGATTTTTCAACGCAATCTTCAACTTTGACATTGTCAAAGTTTGTGACATTGTCACTTATTAGAACGGAATTGATCGGTTTTGGACAGGGGAACTCAGATAAAATCACAAAACCTTTCAATTTCTTTTCAAGTTCATCAATCTTGTTCCTTGAATTCTCAGTTTCATTTTCAAGCTGAGATATTCTCTCAAGATGAGACTTGATAAATTTCTCATTCTCATTTTTCAAGTTTTCAAGAACAGACTTTTCATTTTCCAAAATTTTTATCTGTTCTTGAAGTTTTGTTTCATTTGCTTTCAGATTTTTGTTCTCCAGCTTGATCCAGAAATCTTCATCTTCTGAAGATTTCTGTTTACTTTCAAACTCTTTTTCTTTTTCTTTCAAAACTTTGTTTTCATATGTCAAACTGTTCAAATTACCCAACAGTTTGTCATTTTCAGTTTTCAGCTTCTCACAATTTTCTTTTAGAATAAGAATCTGCTTATCATCAGCTTGCTTCTCATTTCTCAACTTCTCGACTTCCAGTGTCAAAATTTCCGAATTCTTCAAGAGTTTGTCATTGTCAATCTTAAAGTTGTCACATTTTGAGCATACTGATGCAAAACTTGAAGGTCCAGACTCTACAGATTCCTCATCCTTTGGAGTATTCTTTGTTTTCATCTTGTATGTTTCTGCACGAAAGAGTTTAACAAAATCTAAAGGATTCATATTATCATCAATATAACATTTCCTTTTGATATCATATTTCAGAGTACTCTTTGTTGCAAGAAATCCACAAATTCTTTTATCAATTTCAATAAGTACATCCAACTCCAATTTATTTAAATTCTTTTCCATCTCGGACAAAAAATCCCTCCTTTTCTTCTTTATAATACTCTGCATTAACCTCATTAAAGAACTGATATGGAAAAAGCTCTTGAAAAAAATCTTTCTCTTTTAGCTCAACTATGAACTCATCCCATTTAGCAGGTAATGCAGTTGTCAATTTCAATATATGTTCATCATTTGTCATTCTAATACCCGTTTTCCACAAATTGTCCGTTAAAATTTTAAACCGTGCTTCCATCTCTTTCAACGTTTCATCCTTTTGACATATGAATAATTCAAAACTTTTAGCCCAAATATCCGTACTCACATTCCTATAATTGGTATCCACAGTTCTCATATACCAATTATTAAAACTTTCAAGATCATTGTTTTCCTTCTCATCAAACATCTTTGCCATATTTCCAAAATAATATTCACTCAGCAACCTTCAAGCGAAAACAAAAGATTAACTACAATATCAGTTCAAGCGAAACACTTGAATTCGCTTGAAACAATTAAAGCAGAAAAATCCTTTGAAGCGAAATCCTTAATTTCGCTTGAATGAACTTAACCTGATAAACACTCTGAAGCGAAATCAAACACAATAATCTCCCAAGCGAAATCAAGCAGAATATGATCAATCTTCAAGCGAGACCTATGATTTCGCTTGAAATACAAATCAATCCTAAAACTCTTGAAGCGAAATCTGATCAGTCTTCAAGCGAGACTCTTGAAGCGAAATCAACCTGTCAAATTCGCTTGAATCATGCTGACATCATCAAGTCGGTCTGAATTTTTGCCAAATTGATCAAGTTCTAGGTCGAATTTAGGTCTGAATCTTTCAAGGATTTGTTAATTCAATGATTCGCACACAATATGTGAAAATCAGTCCATTTTAACCATGAAAACTTGTTTAATTTTGAAAAGAAGTTGTAGAAGTCAGAAATTTCCAGCGAAAACGAGCTAAACGGTAAGAACTCTTCCTCCTGAGCTCTGATACCACATGTAGGATCGTGAAACGACCTAATGAGTCGATCAGAAGAGTGCTCAGACAGAATCAGAGGCGGAATTCATTGATTCTGTCTTTGTTTAGCTTGTAATACACTAGAAATACTATTTACTGTCTCTTGTATTGATCTCTGAAAGATTACAGACTTGGAGACACCTCGACAGCACTTCTGTGTCGGAAACTGACAACTGAACTAAAAACTTAAGAACTATTTACGCTTCAGGGTATTTATAGATATAAAGATTTCGCTTGAGCACTGTTCAAGCGAAATCAAGTCATGTAGATTTCGCTTGAACTTGCTTGAAGCGAAATCTTCAATAAACATCCCTTGAAGCGAAATCAACCTCTAAACACACTAAATTCTGATCTTTTCTCATATTACAAGCCATAATCAATCAGTTTTAATCTAAGACTCGAACAAAGATGAAGTCGACAGACAACTGCACCAACAATCAGGACTTGAAGTATGCTCAGAAATATCATGGATGTCGGTTCATTCGGCTGTACGGTCGTGTTTTTCGCTTAATTACGACGAACGCTTTAACTAGCGCAAAAACGATCCAAATTGCGTAACGATGGATATTTTTGCATTCTTATCACTAAAATACAATATTTTAATGATTAGAAATTTTTTTTGGATGTGCATATAAGGTTTGTATGCAGAAATACGCGAATCGGCAGACTTTCGTAGTTTGACACAAATAGTCCCTCTGTATGAATAAACATGTGTTTGCCATACCGAACCCTCCAAAACTTATTTCTAAGTTATTTTAAGGGTATTTAGGGTATTTTTAGCTTATGTTTTGTTCTGGAGTGTACGTTGCATTAAATTGATTATGTATACGTAACAGTTTACGTATAACTTTCTAGAAAAAGTTTAAGAGTTTGAAATCGAACAAAAACTTAAAATGTGCAATTGTCATATGTAATAATACAATATCCGGGATATAAAACACAATATGATTAAATACATAGTTGTTCGGAATTGTACAATGATCGAAAGACACAAATGTCACTGTCTCCCCTACTTAAGGAAATTTCGCCCCGAAATTTTAACTAGAGGAAACTTGTGAAAACAAATGTGGATATTTTGCCTTCATTTGATCCTCGCGTTCCCAAGTAAATTCTGGGCCACGTTTGGATTCCTAGCGAACTTTGACTATCGGTATTCGTTTGTGCTTTAGTTTCTTGACTTCACGGTCCAATATCTCCACAGGTTTCTCGACAAAGTGCATAGTGTCATCAGTGTGAATTTCTTCGAGGGGGATGTAGAGATTTGTATCAGCTAAACACTTCATAAGTTGGACACGTGGAATGTTGGGTGAATATTCCCAAGTTCAGGAGGTAGCTCAAGTCGGTAGGCCACCTTTCCAATTCTTTCAACAATCTTGAATGGTCCAACATATCGTGGTGCAAGTTTTACTTTCTTTCCAAATCTAACCACTCCTTTCCAAGGGAATACCTTGAGTAGGACATGATATCTGACTTGAAATTCCAAGGGCTTATGTCGCTTGTCCGCATAACTCTTTTGACGGCTTCTAGTTGTCAGAAGGTTATCGCAAATTTTCTTGACTTTGTCTGTTGTTTACCATATTAGTTCAAGTCCAGTAAGTTGAGCTTCACCGACCTCATTCCGACAGACATGTGAACGACATTTTTGACCGTATAAAGCTTCGAAAGGCGCCATGTTGATGCTAGCGTGATAACTATTGTTGTAAGAGAATTCGATCAACGGTAGATGTGAATCCCAATTACCACCAAAGTCTATCACACATGCTCTAGGCATATCCTCCAGTGTTTGTATCATCCTCTCGGATTGTCCATCCGTTTGAGGATGATAAGCAGTGCTCAGATTGAGTTGGGTTCCCATGGCGGATTGCATAGTCTTCCAAAAGTGAGATGAGAATCGAGCATCACGGTCACATATGATGTTCAAGGGAACACCATGACGAGATACAATCTCATCTACGTAGATGTTGGCGAGTTTATCAGCAGATAAATCCTCACGAATCGGCAAAAAGTGTGCTGACTTTGTTAGATGATCAATGACTACCCAAATGGCATCACGACCTCTAGATGTGTGCGGTAGTTTAGTGATGAGATCCATTGCAATGTTCTCCCACTTCCATACCGGTATTTCTAGTTGTTCAAGCAAACTAGATGGGCGTTGATGTTCAGCTTTGACTTTAAGACAAATTAGTCATTTGGACACATACACGGCAATGTCCTTTTTCATACCCGGCCACTAATACTGAGCACAAAGATCCTTGTACATTTTGTCAGCACCAGGATGGATTGAATAACGAGACTTATGAGCTTCATCCATCACTAGGGCGCGAATATTTTCTTGACTCGGAATCCACAATCGGTTCTTGTGATAGAGTAACCCATTTTCTTTTGTTTCAAGTTGACGCTCGAGATTAAGTGGTAGCTCATTTTTCAACAAGCTGTGGGTTACACATGTACGTTGTGCCTGAAGGATACGTGTCTAGATATCATATTGAACTCGAACACAATGAAGCTTGACACGTTCCTTTCGACTAAGCGCATCGGCTATGACATTCGCCTTACTAGGATGGTAGCGAATCTGTAACACCTCGTAAAATCATGTCCAATAATGTATTGACACGTGTCCCTAACCCCAATTTGGTCAAAAGTTGGCTAAGAGGGACTATGTTTGTCAAAAATGAAAACTATGGAGGGACTAAAAGTGTTAACATGCTAAAACTAAGCCTCTGAGTGACCTTACATGGTGTCCGTATTCTCAAATGAGCCACTTGTTAGACGAGATGAACCGTTTGTGTAATTGTTTGAAAGTTTGCGTGACGAAGGGTTAAAAGCGTCAACATGTAAATTCTTACCTTTGAGTGACCTTTTAACGAATTGGGAGCTTCATGATGTACAATCATACTCTCGGGAATGCCTAATATTGGCCATTTAGGTTTTTGTGCGATTAAATGATAATAAATGCAAGTGTTCAAGTTAAAGGGGTTAAAAGTGTCAACATGTTAATTTATATCTCTGAGTGACCTTTTAACGAACCGGGAGCCTTATGATGTTCAGTTATACTCCCGGGTATGCCTAAAATTGGTCTTAAGGGGTTAAAAGTGCAAATTATGAAAGTTATATTGAGTTTTAGAGCATAGGGACTAAAATTGCCAACTTTGGAAACTTATTCGAGGCCGCGGCGGCCCATGAAGGGCTAAGGCTTTTCCGTCGCGGGTAGCCATACCCTCACCAGCTCAAAATTTTTGCTTGTTCACCACTCAAAGCTGCCATACACCTCACAAACAATACCATGGGCTTATTTCCTGTATTATACACGTTAGGGGGCACTTATAATCATCCTAGAGAGCCCCATAACACCTGGCAATCATCCACAATCCATCCAATTACAATAAATAGGTGTTAAGTCCATTATTCAACTTGCACCTCTTCTTGAAGCCCATCTATCTCTCATATTTGGAGGATCCTAAGCAATTGGGAACTTCCTTTAAGTTTTATTCAGTCCCTAGGACCACTTGTAAGTGTTTCTTTTGTGACTTGTTCATTTAGTAGGCTTTTAAAGCCGAAAGTCAAGCGTTTTCGATAAACTCTTTGAGTTTCAGTTTAGACCTTAATGGTCTAGCCATTGTTCGCAATGAACATGTCTACGTGATCGTAATTAGGTAGGTGTTAATCCTTCAAAAGGGCACCTCCTAAGAATCACGTTTGCCTGGTCAAATGATGAGTCAACATATTAATGTTCTAAAAAAAGTCAACGGGCCAGTTTTTGAAATAATTACGATCTGAGTTTAGAAGTGTTCTAAAATATGTTTTATCACTTAAACAACTTAGTAATAATTATTAGAACATGTGTAAACATGTTCGGCTCGTCAATTCCAGTTTTAGGGTCGGTTCGCAACCGAGTGTCGTGAATTTTGACTTCTTCTTTGACTTTTGATTATGAACTGAACTAGACCAGTACACTACTGATTTAAGTTTGCGTTATGATCATAATATGCTGTAGCATAACCCTATAAGTTTATATTATGCGATCATACTAGTAAACTGAGTTTTTGCGCATGTTCCGTTATTAGACCCTATCAAACTTGCAAATGATATAGGTACTGACATGTTAACATGTTTAACATATTTTGATGTTACAAATCTGATCATAAACCGAGTTTTCGTATTATATCGTAAATTACGCTTTAAAGAGACCAAAATGCCCTTTTTGCGCATAGAACGGTTCTAAACGTAATTTCTCGTACTAAACTCATTGCTTATTAATGTAATATCATAACTAGGATATTTTGGGATATTAAGTCAGTTTATAAACTGAGTTTACATACAAGTTCTTGTATTATGTCCTTAAAATGACGATAATGCCCCTTTGGCACCAAAATGGTTTTAAAGCATTGTTTACATACAAAACCTTTTGACTGCTGATATGTCATATTAAATAATAGATTTTGGTCATGTAAACGTGGTCATAACCCCAGATGTCATAAACCATCGTAAACATCGTCATTTAAGGACTTTAACGCAGTTTCGACGCGTAGTATGGTTTTAAACCATAACTACCAATTAAGACTTGTTACCTACTGATTTTATAAATCATTTTATATATTTTTATAGTAGGTAAATGATATAAACTCAGATTCCCAAATTAGCTTTTAAAACTATGTGTGAAATTACCAAAATGCCCCTAAGGTGCATGGTTTGGTCTTAAACTATCAAACACACATATGTTTGATATCCTACTGAAATTATATCATAAATAAAGTGTTTTCACAGAATGTTTATGGTCGTAACATCAGATTATACGCAAGTCCCTTTTATACATCATTTAATGACCAAAACGCCCTTATAAGGCATAGTTTGATTGTAAAACCTTAACGAGCATACAATTTGATATCCTACTGATATTATAAGTTGTTTAAAGTGTATTGGCATATAGAACTTGTTAATAATTCATTAGGTTACCCGATATCGTTTATACGTGTACGGCTAGACTTACGTAACTAGTTTACATAAGTTTACTGAAACGGGTTTAACCTTATCGTTTAGATCTCAAAATCCAGAATGTACTTTGTTTACCCATATTATACAAGTCCTAGTACTTGTTGGATTTAAACCACATTCTATTCGATATACACTTAATCTAGCGAACCTATTCTTAAGTATCGGGTCATATCTAAAGGAACTACTTTTAGCCCGTATACATTCTAACAGTTAATAAATCTATTCATTCCAGACTATAGTACCCCCCAGATAATCGGACCTGGATCAATAATACTTAGACTTGAGACTTTTTGCCAAATATAGTCTTATTGATTGGAAGCTAGCAAAAAGGTAAATACTCTTGACTTATTTTAGTGTTAAACTTGGGAAGGCAATTATGCCACTTGGAGCGGGTATTACGTAAGTAAGTCGCGTATGGTTGCGAAAAAATGTAAGAATCTGGTTTATTCCGTTTTACTTGATAATTGAAATGATTGGGGGTTAATGATACCGTGTCCAGACGTCCAAATGAGTTAATCAAGTATGTAAATCTGGTAACAAGAATAAATCCCAAGAAATATTTAAAAGATCAACTACAGGTTTTCTGTATGTATAAAACTCTTTTCGAAAAACTTTTTTTTATCCAAAGAGTCAGTTAATTGTATTTACCAGCTTTGGCTGACGTATTTTCAAAAGATTAAACCGTAGGTACCGAACCTTATTATAGGCTGGGAATACAGGTCGGCTAGAATGAAGGCTACGGAATTTGCAACTCCTAATGCTTAAGGCCTATGATGTCTAAAGCCCTGTTTATTAGATCCTACCTGTGGTTGTATCGAACGCTTGTAATACTTTTATATATTCAAGCTGTATTGAATTTTATATTTTCACTCCAATACTTCAGCTGCATATTATTATATTGTGATAACTGTTATCCAACCGTCATGATTGTACCCATCCGGGCCCACCAGGAATCGGGGTGTTATAGATTGGTATCAGAGCTACAATTTGAGTGAATAGACACTAGCCTTTTGTGTCTAATCTCAAATATCACAAATGCAGATTCCTTAAAAACTCTGAGTCTAGACCTGAATATAAGACTACTCTTATTTATATATAGTAGTTATTGATTTTATGCCGCCAAGATGTCGCGGACAAGATGAAGAATCTATGATGGGTCGCGGGCTCGATGATCTCTACCTCTGAGTAGCTTGAAGTTCCATATGGTGAACTACATATGTTTTGGAGACAATGACTCTGATACGAGGATGCTAAACCTCGTCACCTGATGTTATATCTTTTGATATTTCTGTGATATCCTAATATCATTTATCCAAAATCTATCATATTTGATAGACATTCCGGTGATATCTCACCAGCTTATTGAAACAGCAACAACTATGGAAATCCGTATTATGGCAAGGATATCCGTGCACTTTTGCACCAAATTTCTATTGTTTGATTAAAAAAAAAATCTCTCATTCTAGAGAAAAATCAGAAAAAGGAATCACCTTTTTCTGATTCATGCTTAAAGCATATAATCTCGAGCCTTGGACCTTGATTATTCAAACCCATTTGGGTATAATATATTATATAAGTTCGGCAACTCTCGCCAGCAAATTTCTCCAACTGGAGTACGACAATGATTTTTATTTCATTGATTTTAGCAACTACGAATGCCAAACTTAGTTTGATAGAAACACCATTTGATAATTGGTAGTATCTTACTGTGTCCCATAGATTGCTTTCATGCCTGGCCAGTATGACGGTTTAATGCGTGGAACCACTAAGATCTCCCAATGGTCGTATTGCACTGATATCGGATAATGGTAAGCATCTAATATATTTTGGCGATATTATTGCCATAAGAGAAATCATTGATTTTACGGAGCCCATTTTATTATATTTCCTTCAAAAGATATGAAGGTCACATTTATTGCTTCTACCTTATCAACAGACCTCTTGATTGCGCGATAGACGAAGGCCAAAAGCACATGTTCCCACCAATGAGTGGTTGAATAAGTGCAAATTTTCGTCCAAATATGAGACGACATATCCTAAATCTCCCAATGTGGAGAATGGCTTGAATTTAAAAGATGACTGTATTTAGCCATATCATATACTACACTGTACTATATAGAGGCGTATCCCCGAATATCCCAATGTGGAGAAAAGGGCATATATTTAAATGGTGACTGTATTGAGCCGTATCATATACACTGTACTATATTGAGGCGTATCCCCAAATATCCCAATGTGGAGAAAAGGGCATATATTTAAACGGTGACTGTATTGAGCCATATCATATATGTTGTACTATATTGAGGCGTATCCCCGAATATCCCAATGTGGAGAAAGGGCATATATTTAAACGGTGACTGTATTGAGCTGTATCAGATACGCTGTACTATATTGAGGCGTATCCCAAATCACCCACTATGGAGAAGGGCATATATTTAAAAGGTGACTGTATTAAGCCGTATCATATACGCTGTACTATATTAAGGCGTATCCCAAATCTCCCACTGTGGAGAAGGGCACATATTTAAACGGTGACTGTATTGAGGCGTATACCAAATCTCCCACTGTGGAGAAGGGCACATATTTAAACGGTGACTGTATTGAGCCGTATCATAAACACTGACTGAATTGAGGCGTATACCAAATCTCCAACTAAGGAGAAGTGCATATATATTAAAACGTCAATTGAGACGTGTCCTGGAATCTCCAACTAATCCCAACCATGTTGAAGGAGAAGGACTAAAAGTGCCAACTCTATTGGGTGAAGACAATTAGTCGAAGGACCGCTAGCAATCAAGCAAATAAATTCCTTTTAAGTATTACTCGGTCTACTAGTTCTTATGTAATTAAGACTAGTAAATAAGACCATGATAAAGGACTCTGTCTTAAATATATATTTCCCACTAATGGTAGTGGTTGAAAAGAGTGATAGAAGTGGAAAACTGATTCCCTCACACCAATATAATCTTAAAAATATTTAAGTAATTCTCGTTCAATTATGGGACGACACTTATCTAAAATCTCCAACTAATTCCCGATTGTGTGGAAAGGAGATAGAAATTTCATCTAACTATGTGTTGATACATATTATGTGGACGCGACTCGGTTCGGTTCGACTCGGTTCGGTTCGGCCCAAGCCCGACGTCACGACATTCCTCCGTCGTGCGCTCCAGAGTTCGACACGCGAAGCACGAAGCGCCGCGAGCCGGTTCCCGCTGCCACATCATCATGACATCATGATGATGATGTCATGATGATGTCATATGTTGGCTAATCCTATGAATCTGAATTGTGAGATTCATGTACGTGCATGTGCTTTATTGTTTTGGGCCAATCAAATTATTAGGCAGAATTCACTTGGGCCAAAACCAATCTGGGCCGAACCCCTTTTAGCCCACATGCATGTCGACGAAACAACTCTTGTTTCGTTGACTTTGATATATGTTAAATGTGTTTCATCGACGAAACAGTTGTTTTGTCGACTCTCAAGTGTTTCGTCGTCATGGTTCAGTATATATACACAGATAACAGACAGAACACAATGAGACAAGTCTGAATAGATTTGAGTGCGAACACACTGTAACACACACACACACACACTAAGAGTTACAAAGATCATTTGTAAACATTGATTTGTAACCGTTTCATACGCATTAATACAATGGAGTGTTAATCGTTGAATCTTTGTGTTTGTGTTCATCACTTGGTTTAACTTACCCGTTTGGATTCCGCACTTTCGGGTTTGTCGAAAAACAGGGAATAGAGGTTACTCGATCCTCCGGGTGGACCTACAATTGGTATCAGAGCATTGGCTGGATTCCTTGTTAAAACCAAGTTGTTTTTCTCGATTCCTTGGCTCGATTCCAAATTTGAAAAATTCAAAAACATCGAATAATTTCAAAACCCAAAAACAATAGAAAAACAAAAATGAGTTTCCTGGCGAGCAAAAGAGAAAATGATAGTACATCAGTGGTCTGTCCAAACCTCTTTTAGCTTAAAATGAAAAATGAAAAATGTTAAGCGGCTCTATATAAGATGTATCGGTAGGCTCACAATCATCTTAAAGTGTGCAGGGTGATATAAACTTAAATCGACTGAACACCAGGTGGGAACCACTCATTGGCATATGGTCTTAGTACCGAAATTTCGTTTGAGAGATTGCCGAGGTTCTGAGACATGTGGTCTTTATGCTGTTTATCATCTGAGTATCATGGTTGTTTCTTTTACCGAAACAAACGGAGACGAAGTCTAGATCTTCCATGATATCACACATACGTGTACATACTGCATACGACCTTAATAAGTGATCAACAATAACATGTCCATAAAAATAAGTGATAATATATCACATTCATCCGGGAGTCAAGTTCGTCTCTTTGCTGTACGAAAGTACTGACCTGTTCACGGACTTGCTCTTGTACCCTTCATGCATCTGAAAATCAAGTTCCTCATCAATAAGTGATTCTATCACATAGGGCTTGTTTTCAATCAAAATAAGTGAGTTTCTCACATTTTCAAATATGTCAAAACAGATGATAAATGATATACTCACCAGTAATATGAATTCTCGTGCATACCTTGATACGGGAATGTGTCGTGATGTGGATGAACACCGGTCGGTAAGTATAAATCATACCTTAATGTATCCCCTCGTCATGATTACATATGATAAGTTGAGCTTATGTGGATAACAATACCGATAATCGTTATAGGATGTTTATCTAAATGTTAACAATAAGAACAACAAGAGTTTTTTGGCATGACCGTACACTGATATGATTCTCTTACCCTCGAAACTCGCAAAAAGAATGTTTGTATATATTTACTTTTCTTAGTTTCTGCAACTCCGTATATATTTATTTACTGCTTTCAGTCTTTAAGTTTGAAATATTCAAAATACCAAAAAGATTTTAGGTGTGTTTTAATATAAACTTTATTAAAAGCCAAAAAGATTTTATTTATGCTTTAGTTTTGATTAACCGATGTTGGAACTCGAATCTTCGTTACCTGAAATCTGAATGAAAACCAAAACGACTGAATCTTCATAAACGGTCAAAATTTGAAAGTTTTGAAAGTTAATAATCTAATTTGAAAAACCTGTTAACTTTTCAAACTAATTATCAGACGGTAGTTGAATAAGAATTGGTCTCATTTGTGTCGTTTGTTTAATGTTAACCATATTCCAAGCAGTTCTTCTCATTACGCGTTTAGCTTTCTTGCATGTGCAGATGCTAAAGGCAAAGGGAACATGTTCGATGACAAGCTTCGGAATGAAGATACGACATGGAGGCACTCAAAAGATAAAGATGATCGAGTTGCCGTTGACCTATCATCAACACCAGAAAGGATCTAAAGCATTGAAGATCAAAAGATTCATGAGCATAATCAAAGGGGGAGTTTATTGATACACTTCCTAAATGAAAGTGGGAGTTTGTTAATACACTTTCTACTCACGACGCGTGAAGACTTTGAAGATCCTCCGACATGGAAGACATGGAAGATGAACCTCACGAGTAGCATCCAAGGGGGAGTTTGTTGATACATATTATGTGGACGCGACTCGGTTCGGTTCAACTCGGTTCGGTTCGACCCGGTTAGGTTCGGCTCAAGCCCGACGTCACGACATTCCTCCGTCGTGCGCCCCAGAGTTCGACACGCGAAGCACGGAGAGCCGCAACCTATTCCCGTTTACACATCATCATGACATCATCATGATGATGTCATGATGATGTCACTTGTTTGACTAAGGCTTACAATCTGCATATTTACGAATTCATGTACGTGCATGTACATGTATTTTGGGTTAATCCATTTAAAAGCAGAATACATGATTGGGCCATTACGATTGGGCCATTACAATTGGGCAGAAACTTCAACTGGGCCGAACCTATATTTGACAACATGTAGGTCGACGAAACAAGTGTGTTTCGTCGACTTTGATGAATTTTACATGTGTTTCGTCGACGAAACAGTTGTTTCGTCGACTCTCAAGTGTTTCTTCTTCATGGTTCAGTATATATACACAGATAACAGACAGAACACAGTTAGACAAGTCTGAATAGATTTGAGAGCGAACACACTGTAACACACACACACACTGAGAGTTTACAGAGACCATTTGTAAACATTGTATTGTAACCGTTTTCTAGATTAATACAATGGAGTGTTAATCGGTGAATCGTTGTGTCTTACGTGTTCGTAACTTGGTTTAACAAACCCGTTTGGATTCCGCACTTTCGGGTTTGTCGGAAAACAGGGAATAGAGGTTACTCGATCCTCCGGGTGGACCTACAATTGGTATCAGAGCATTGGCTCGATTCCTTGTTAAAACCAAGTTGTTTTTCTTGTGTTTTTGAAAGATTTTTAAGTGTTTTTCTGAATTTTAAAGTTTGAAGTTCATACATTTCTGGAAAAACAGTTTGAGAATCGTGAAAAACCTTGTGTTTTTGCTATTTGTTTTATTTAAACCATTGTTAAAATACATGTATACATGCTAAGGTTTGGTTTTAAGTAAACTTTTTGTGCAAAATTGCAGTTCGGAAATTTTTCCGGTGGCGGGTAAACTCATATTGTTCATCGTGTTCTTCATAAGTTCTTCAAGTCTTCGTATATTATGGGTTTCAATTTTGTTGAGTGAATTATTGAAAGATTAAAATACAATTGTTTGAAAATATTGTCAAGTGAATGATGGGTTGTTGAAATAGAAATTTCTAAAGTCAGCAAAGTATGTTGTGAGTTGAATTTTGAGCTCTTGTGTCAGACAATGAGATAAGGATTATTTGAAAATCCAACTACTATCTTATCTTATCTTGACTGAAGATTGTGTTTTGTAGATATCAACAAACAACTGTTTCGTCGATCATCTTATCAAATCAGTTTCGTCGACAACAAAACTCATTCAGTTTCGTCGCATTTAATCAACCTGTTTCGTCGCACATTGGGCTTTTGTTTCCTCGATCAAGTAGTGGGCTCCTGTTTCGTCGCAATTGAATTGGGCCTGTTTCGTCGCAATAGATTTGGGCCAGTTTCGTCGCATATCAAACATCATTCAGTTTCGTCGAAATCATCAATCTCTGTTTCGTCGAACAAGTTCATTATTCTGTTTCGTCATATCATCTGTTTTGTCGAATTTGATAATTTTTTTTAATAGTAGCTTTGTGAATCATATTTAACGGTTTGATTTGAGTGATTTGTTCAGGTATTAGTCTTTAAACATCTACAATGAATCCGGCTTGGTGGGATCCGAGCAAGGGTTTATCTCCTTCATGGGCTCAGTCTCCCACACCGTCAAATAAAACGTATACGAGAAAGGACTTAGCAACCGATTTGTATGGAAATCCATTACCACCAGTTGCTTCACATACTCCACTTCAAACGGTGTTTGTCACAAGCACAGATTTGTATGGCAATCCGATACAAGTTCCTGTAAAGCCAGCTCCAACCACAGACTTGTATGGAAATCCACTACCACCAGTTGCCTCACAGCGCCATCGTTCTACTGTAGCACCGTCATCTCTTGATCCAAGGAACTGTAGTCAAACAAAAATGGCGTTTTATGCTAAAATTGTCAAAGATGCCAGCAATGGTGAATCATCGCGAAACGATGACAGTTCTGAACATGACAGTAGTTCAGTTGAAGACGTTTCAACTTCAGTTGAGGATGTTACAACTTCAAGTTCAAGTTCAAGCGAGGATGGATCTGAATGTGAATCATCAAGGGAGGTTGTTGATTCTGATGCATATAGGTCAACATCTGAGAGTGATTCCAGCCAGGTATGTGTCGATGAACCAACTGTCGTTAATTGTCATAATTGTGCTATCTTAAGTGTTAAATGTGCTGATTTTGATGCTAATATGTCTGAGTTGCAAAGCAAACATGATGCTTTAAATGCAAAATTGTTTGACTTGCTAAACAAACATGTTTCATTAGATACTAAGTGGTGTGATTTGCAAAAAAAACATGAGGATTTGCAAAACAAATTTGAAGTGACAAATAAGCACAATCAAAAGTTGATAGTGGATCTCTCGAAATGCAAAGAGGCTAACATGTTTTATGAAAACCATGAAAAGGAATTTAAAACGGTGGTTACAACTTTAAGAAAAGATAAAACCGAACTGACAAAAATGGTTTCAAGAACACAAACTGACATAAACATTTATATCAATCGTCTTGAAAGCATGCAAAAAGAGTTAGCCTGTACAAAGTGTGAAAGTGAGGCTATCCGGCTTAAGCTAGACAGTTATTCAAACTCTAGGTACGTGCTGGATCACATCATAGACACACAAAAAGAGAAAAAGGATGTCACGTGCATTGGATATAAGAAATGTCCACCACCTGTTAGACAAAATTATGATGCACTGCCTGATGAGGAGTATAGAACTCATTATGAAGAATCTGTTCCTTTAGACATTGAGGAATTTTCAACGGGACTTGGATACCAACAGGAAGTATCATCAGATTCGGATGTGTCAGCAGATACTTTTGTAACTGCTGAACAAAATCAGGATCCTCCAATCATTGTTGAGGATACTGATTCTTCAGATGATGAATCTAATGATACTGACCCAGCACAGTCAGATGCGGTAATCAAAGAAGAGGATATACCTCTCGAGAATCATATTCTATGTGATCCTCCCGCAAAACCTGCTACGACTGTTCTGAATTTGTTGTACACTCTTATTGGTGATGATAAAATCTACTCTGACAAAGATTTTCCTATTAAGAATGTTAATCAATCTTTAATTAGTAAAATTTTTGAGGATTCAACAAGTAAGTTCTTGGGAAAGACAGGATCACATGTTGTGGTAACAAAATGTCCTCCGATTCCAAGAGCTGAAATTCGCAAACAAAATGGTAATAAAAAATTACGAACTGAGAAAGTTCAGCAAAATCGCACCAAACCAAAAGGTAAATCATCGACTCAAGGTCAAAAGAAACAGACTCAGAAAAAGGACAAGAAGGTAAACTTTGTGAAATCAAGAGGGACTGATAAAATTGAAACTTTTGAAAACAAATCCAACGTGGATTTTGTTAAACAAAGTAAATTTTTGAAAAGAAACAGTCAAAACAATTACACACAACACACAAACGGTTGTGATGTAGGACCAAGTACCTCAAGATCACGAAGTTCATCGTCAAGTTCTTACAGTTATGATACTCCGAGGTTTGTTGAGCGGAGATCATGCTTTGAATGCTGTGAGTATGGACACATTGTTAAGAATTGTCCATATCTCACCAACGGAAAGTCAAAGGTTGAACCCCCCCATGGTAACAGTTACCATAAAAGATCTATTTCACCAAAACAGGACCCTCGTCTTGTTAAACAACAAGAAGTGAAACAGAGAAAGAAACAACGGAAAAATGTTGAAAAGGTTTTAAAACCGGAGGTTGTCCAAACACAGTCTGTTACATTAGAAGTTAAAAATGAAAAACAAAAACAGATTTGGAAACCAAAACCAGTAACTGTTTCAGGAGGAGCTACATCATTTCCGAATCATCGGGAAATGGATATCACAATTCTCGATGATGATGGACGACCCAAGTCAGTGAAGGCTTGGGTCCCCCTTTCCAATTAATCTCTGAATGAGTGTGCATGATGTCCCAGGAGGAACTATTGATAGTCTTAGGATTGTTGATAGTGGAGCGTCCATGCACAAGATCGGCGACATAAGGCTCCGAAATATTGTTACATTTAGGAGAATATTGTTGCCATTGATGGAGAGGAAAAAGGAATGAAGTTAAAAAAATTCGACCAGATGAAAAATGTGCCAAAATTTGGTTGTTATGGTTTTTGATCGGGTCCCCAGGAAAGATTCCAATGAAAAGTACGCGCATGCAACACGTCTGAAGTTCGAAATTAACAAGATGAACGTGCAGTGTACATTTCTCCACGGTGTGTTTGAAGAAAATGTGTTTGTTGATCAAACCAAACCGGGTGTGCGGATGCCTTGGCGAGGATTGAAAAACCGCACACTACTTCTGGAAGAGAAAGTCAAAGACCTTCGCTGGTTCAATATGGAAGATCAGCCGGATCCAGAGGTCTATGATCTTGTTGTTGTGAAAATATTTCTCAGTAGCTACAAAATCGACTTTGAAATCCACACCGGGTGGATATCCAGTTTGGGAGAGCACTCAGATTCATTGCAATGCATGAAGCAGTTGCAGGATACGGTTTTAAATTTCTAATCTCTCCTATACTTGTCGATATTTAAGCTGCTCTTTCAATTATTATCCTCTCGTACAACACTCTTTGACCTGACACATTGATCTCGAATATCACTTCACACGTGATTGTTTCACTATGAAACTCGTCAATGTTGTCATGGTCCATACCGATCACCAACGTGCCGACCTTTTTACCAAAGCATTTAATAAATCAAGATTTGACTTTTTATTATTGGTAAACGGCATTAAGGTCAAGCAAGAGTAATCCACATCGAAAAATCGTTTTTGTAAATATCTTTGTGTTTTTAAAATTATTGTAAGTTTGTTGCTTTTAGGGGGAGTAAATCCAAATTTGAAAAATTCAAAAACATCAAAAATTTCAAAACCCAAAAACAATAGAAAAACAAAAATTAGTTTCCTGGCGAGCAAAAGTGAAAATGATAGTACATCAGTGGTCTGTCTAAACCTCTTTAAACTGAAATGCAAAATGAAAAATGTTAAGCAGCTCTATATAAGATGTATCGGTAGGCTCACAATCATTTTAAAGTGTACAAGGTGATATAAACCTAAATCGACTGAAGAACAGGTGGGAACCACTCATTGGCATATGGTCTTAGTACCGAAATTTTGTTTGAGAGATTGCCGAGGTTCTGAGATATGTGGTCTTTATGCTGTTTATCATCTGGGTATCATCGTTGTTTCTTTTACCGAAACAAACGGAGACGAAGTCTAGATCTTCCATGATATCATACATATGTGTACATACTGCATACGACCTCAATAAGTGATCAACAATCACATGTCCACAAAAATAAGTGATAATCTATCACATTCATCCGGGAGTCAAGTTCGTCTCTTTGCTGTACGAAAGTACTGACCTGTTCACGGACTTGCTCTTGTGCCCTTCATGCATTTGAAAATCAAGTTCCTCATCAATAAGTGATTCTATCACATAGGGCTTGTTTTCAATCAAAATAAGTGAGTTTCTCACATTTTCATATACGTCAAAACAGATGATAAATGGTATACTCACCAGTAAGATGAACCCTCGTGCATACCTTGATACGGGAATGTGTCGTGATGTGGATGAACATTGGTCGGTAAGTATAAATCATACCTTAACGTATCCCCTCGCCATGATTACATATGATAAGTTGAGCTTATGTGGATAACAATACCGATAATCGTTATAGGATGTTTATCTAAATGTTAACAATAAGAACAACAAGAGCGTTTTAGCATGACCATACACTGATATGATTCTCTTACCCTCGAAACTCGCAAAAAGAATGTTTGTATATATTTACTTTTCTTAGTTTCTGCAACTCCGTATATATTTATTTACTGCTTCCAGTCTTTAAGTTTGAAATATTCAAAATACCAAAAAGACTTTAGGTGTGTTTTAATATAAACTTTATAAAAGTCAAAAAGATTTTATTTCTAATTTAGTTTTGATTAACCGATGTTGGAACTCAAGGCTTCATTACCTGAAATCTGAATGAAAACCAAAACGACTGAATCTTCATAAACGGTCAAAATTTGCAAGTTGTGAAAGTTAATATACAAAATTGAAAAATCTGTTAACTTTTCAAACTGTCGGACGGTAGTTGAAAACATGGTCACATGTGTGTCCTTTATTTATGTTAACTACATTCCAAGGAGTTGTTCTCATTATGCGTTTAGATTTCTTGCATGTGCAGATGTTAAAGGCGAAGAGAACATGTTCGTTGACATGCTTCGGAATGAAGACACGACATGAAGGCACTCAAATGATAAAGATGATCGAGTTGCCGCTGATCAATCACCAACACCACAAGGATCTCAAGCATTGAAGATCAAAAGATTCACGAGCATAATCAAAGGGGGAGTTTGTTAACACACTACCTAAATGAAAAGGGAGTTTGTTGATACACTTTCTACTTACGACGTGTGAAGACTTTGAAGATCCTCCGACATGGAAGATATCGAAGTTGAACCTCACGAGTAGCGTCTAAGGGGGAGTTTGTTGATACATATTATGTGGAAGCGACTCGGTTCAGTTCGACTCGGTTCGGTTCGACCCGGTTAGGTTCGGCTCAAGCCCGACGTCACGACATTCCTCCGTCGTGCGCTCCAGTGTTCGACACGCGAAGCACGAAGCGCCGCGAGCCGGTTTCCGCTGCCCCATCATCATGATGATGTCATATGTTGGCTAATCCTATGAATCTGAATTGTGAGATTCATGTACGTGCATGTGCTTTATTTTTTTGGGCCAATCAAATTATTAGGCAAAATTCACTTGGGCCAAAACCAATCTGGGCCGAACCCCTTTTAGCCCACATGCATGTCGACGAAACAACTCTTGTTTCGTCGACTTTGATATATGTTAAATGTGTTTCATCGACGAAACAGTTGTTTCGTCGACTCTCAAGTGTTTCGTCATCATGGTTCAGTATATATACACAGATAACAGACAGAACACAATGAGACAAGTCTGAATAGATTTGAGAGCGAACACACTGTAACACACACACACACTGAGAGTTTACAGAGATCATTTGTAAACATTGATTTGTAACCGTTTCATGCGCATTAATACAATGGAGTGTTAATCATTGAATCTTTGTGTTTGTGTTCGTCACTTGGTTTAACTTACCCGTTTGGATTCCGCACTTTTGGGTTTGTCGGAAAACAGGGAATAGAGGTTACTCGATCCTCCGGGTGGACCTACACTATGCGATGCTAATCATTCCCAAATCTCCCATTGTGGAGAAGGGCATATATTTAAACGGTGACTATTGTTTTGGTCAAAAATTACCGAAGCAATTAAGTGATCAAATTAGTTTTGTGAGTTAGTGTGCTAGCAATGCTTGTGAAAAAATATGTTGGTTTATTTGTTTATAAAACAGTTTCAGGATATAGCCTCAGGATATGAAACTATACCAATGATCAAACAATGAGCTGAAAAAATAAAAGTGGACACAGGATATACGAGGAAAGCCCTTGATCAATCTAGATCTCCGGCATAAAACCTTGGGAGCTGGCAATCGTCAGATCGCTACTAAGTGTTACAATGATTGTAAGTGACGAGTGGTAAATTGTGATTGTTGCTAGAAAGAAAAGTGTAAGAGTTAGAGAGCTTGAATTGTGTGTGTGTCCTACGATCTGGCCATTCATACTTATAGTTACAACAATAAACTAACTATCCTAAAAATCCGGGATACTTGGAGTCATCCCTTGTGACCGTTGTAGACCACTTCTTCCGGCTTCAACGTCCTTTTCCTAACCAATTTTAGCGTTCTTCAGGGTGACTTGGTCCTCATGAACGTTAGTCCCTTGTAGCCAACGTCTACAAGAAAATCGTTAGTAACGACCAAGATACTCCGTAGGATGTTACCAATATCCTGTTTCGGTATCCTGATCGCAGACAAGAAACATAAAATCAAAATATATTGTCAGGATATGGGTTCAAAATTCCACCCATAACAATTGTCCCCTAAAATATAACTGTTGGATATCCTGATTCCAATGGGTATATTTTTTTAGTCATTCCAACATCTCTGGTAAGGATATATGTGTTGAACATTCCTGTATATGTTTGGTTAATCAGCACATAATATGTTAAGATTGAAACTACTCCCTTTTCTGTAGACTCCGCCTAGGTCCTTGTTGTCCTCGTTCTTGAGGAGCTTAACAGCTACTCCAAGCCTGTCCTGGTGAAAAAGGAGCCATTTGTTGCCACCAGCTCTAAGCCCTCTGCTGCTGCTGCCGAAGGTTTCACTTATGATGACATTGGCTCATGGAATCCATCGAGCCCATGACCTCCTTCCTTAATAAGGTAAATATCCAGATCCTGTATCTCGTACACATATACTGAACCTGTATCAAGGTTAGTTTGTCTTTAATGATACCTGTATTTTTCTTTGTAGGGTCTGAATCATCTGGTCATCCTGTACTTAGAACAATTTAATTTCATGCAAGTAGAATAGTATAACAGTTGAAGGTGGAAGGATCCTGCTGTTTCAGGACGAAGCCTTCAACTGTCTATGTTAATATGTTTTTTGAACAACTTACATTCTTGGTGGATGGGTCTCGGTTTGAGATGAAGCCAAGAATGTAATCTTTTGAATCGTTAATATCATACTAATCTTTTCGATCTTATCTCTATGTTATATGTTATTTTGAAAAATTTGTTCTGAATATCCTGATCAGGATACTGGTATGATACTTAATTGCTTTGTCACTTTCATTCAAAATGTTTGACAAAAACTTAGTTAAATACAACTGTTCATTAAAAAACTTAACTTACTCAGATAAGGCCTTCAAACATAGGAAAAGTAAGAATCAATACCAGAAACGCTTAGGCAATAATCTTCATTCTTAACCTTTGAATTATTCGCAATGTCCCCAACATAGATGTCCCTCTCTATGTAGGATATTGCATATACTTGAGTATTTCTTCACTTAGTGATTTCCAGAAACAATGAAATATATTTTAGACACAATTGTAGTTTAGCATATCTTTGGAACTTGTCCAAAATCTTTAGTTTCACTGGGGATAAACCCTTAATTCACTGGGGATAAACCCTTATTTTCATGCGTTACAGGCGTGAGTGTACAAACTCCAAGACTTAGAAAGGTGAAAACCTTTAAACCTTAGAGAGTATGAAAATACCCTTTCGTGAGAGAGGGTGATCAATCCTCATATACCTTAAGGATCCAGGATATAACCAATAATAGCGAAATTGTCAGCCACTATTACATGAACTGGTCCTGCTATCTTGAACTATTCCTAGATAACTTGCGCTCCAGGCGGGGTGTTTAAACCCAATTCGGGAGAAAGGTTTATACCTTTAAACCATTGAAGGGATATGAATCCCTTAAATGTGAGAGAGGGGGCCAATCCTCTAATCTTTCGATTCATCTCGGGTATATATCCTAGAGTAACATCCTGAAGCGTATCCTACAAAACACCTTTGAACTAAGGTGGGTGTCAGCTTAGCTAACACCCCTCTGATGCTTAAGTCAGTATTGGGTTTCAAAGAATAATAAATTAAATTGAATATATTTAAAAGAGATAGAATTCATACCATCCTGAGTTAGAAACTTAATTCTGAACTCACTTGAAGTAAGCTTTAAGTTGTATAGCATTCCAGGATCTTGGAAACATATTCCCCTCCATGGTCTTGAGTCGGTATGCTCCCTTTCCGAATTCTGATTCAATTTCATAAGGTCTTTCCCATTTTGGGGCTAGCTTCCCATTAGCAGGATTGGTTGTATTTTGAAAAGCCTTCCTCAAAACCCAATTTCTAACTTGGAATCTCCTAGTCCTTAAATTCTTGTTATATGACTTGGCTATCCTCTGCTGATATGCTGCCATTCTTAATTTTGCTGCATCCCTCGTTTCATCAACAGTATCTAGCTCTTGACATAGGATTCCATTATTTGACTCAGGATCCCGTAGGCTCGATCTAGCTGTAGGTATCACCATTTCTGTCGGGATCACTGCTTCTGTCCCAAACACCAAAGAAAATGGGGTTTGCCCAGTAGCATTCTTCATAGTTGTTCTATCAGCCCATAGGACAAATGGTAGTTCATCTGCCCATTTTCCTTTTTTGGCACCTAACCTCTCCTTTAAGTTGTTGACGATTATCTTGTTCGAGGATTCTGCTTGTCCATTTGCTTGAGGATGCATTGGTGTTGACGAAATCATCTTGATTCCCCAACTTTTGCAAAAATCAGTAGTTCTTTTGCTGATGAATTGGGAGCCATTATCAAAAATTATCTCGGCCGGTACCCCAAATCTTGTCAGGATATTCCTCTTTATGAAGCATACCACTTCTTGATCCCTAACCTGGACAAAGGCTTCTACTTCAACCCATTTGGAGAAATAATCTGTCATTGCTAAAATGAAAACTTTTCCTCCTGGAGCTTTTGGGAGTTTCCCCACTATATCCATACCCCATTTCATAAATGGCCAAGTGGATACAATAGGATATAATGGCTTAACAGGCTGATGTAGTATATTGATGTGCCTTTGATATCCTGTTCTCAACACCTTCGAGAACAAAGCTCTACCCCAGTATGGTTGCCACAGTCTCCTTCATGTATATCCTGAAGTACCTCCTTGGTCTCAGGATCCTCCAAGCACCTTAGGTATGGACCTGCAAGAGATTTCTGATATAAAATATTATTTATAATAGTAAAACGAGATACCTTTATCCTGAAAGCCTTAGCATTTTCATCCTTTGGGATATCTCGTTCTTTAAGATATTTCACAATTGGAGCCATCCGGGATTCAGGATTCCTCTCAGGATATTCACCACCAGGATCATGGATACTTGCCACTTCCTTATCCTGAGATTTGAATTGTTCCATCACAGGATACAGGACATGTAGTATTGGTATCTGAGTTCCTTCCGGTATCCTGACAGTTGATCCCAAGTTTGCTAGAGCATCTGATTCGGGATTTTCTTCTCTTGGTACCTGTTCAAGTGTAAAGTTTTCGAAATATCCTGCTAATTTTTTAACAATTTCAAGATATTCAGCTAACTTTTCTCCTTTGACTGCATAAGATCCATTGAAATGGTTAGTAATCAACAGGGAATCAACATACACTTGCAAACATTTAACATTCATCTATTTAGCCAATTATAATCCTGCTATCAGAGCCTTATACTCAGCTTCATTATTAGTAGAAAGAAATTCACATCTAATAGCCTGGGGTAATATGTCCCCCTGTGGCGATTTAAGTAGTATCCCTAATCCTACACCTCTTATGTTAGATGCACCATCAGTATACAACATCCAAAATTCTAAACTTTCACCTAGTTGTTGTACTTCTAGGTCATCCTCATCTTGAATATCACTACTAAAATCAGCCACAAAGTCTGCTAAAGCCTGAGACTTTATAGCATTTCTTGGTTCATAGACTAAATCATATGCGCTTAGTTTTACGGACCACTTGGCCATCCTACCGGACATTTCAGGTTTCCTAAGCACATTTTTAATAGGATAATTAGTTTTGATATGAATTCTATGTGTTTCAAAATAATACCTAAGCTTAGTTGATGCCATGACTAAAGCTAATATCAATTTTTCTAAGTGTGAGTATCTAGTTTCAGCATCTAACAAACTTTTACTGACATAATAAACAGGATACTGCTGACCTTCGTGATCCTTTACCAAAACAACACTTACTACATTCCCTGATACTGCAAGATACAGGGATAAGGGTTCACCATCCTCAAGCTTCATCAGCAGAGGTGCACTTGAAAGATATTGCTTTAATTCTTGCAGGGCAGCTTCATGTCTTTCTCCCTATTCAATATTCTTGTTCTTCTTTAGGATATCATAAATTTCTTTGCATTTTTCTGAAGATTTTGATATGAATCTGTTCAGTGCTGCTACTCTTCCTATTAGTCTTTGCACATCTTTCATGTTGGATGGTGATTTGAGATCCAGGATAGCTTTAATATGTTCTGGGCTTGCTTCTATCCCACTCTTGGTCACCATATATCCTAAGAATTTTCCTGCCCCCACTCCGAAATGGCACTTAGCAGGATTCAGCTTCATATTATACTGGTCCAGGATATTGAAGGCACACTCTAGATCCTGGAGGTGATCCTCCGCTTCATGGATTTCCCCACCATATCATAAATATATACCTCCATTGTGTCCCTAGTCTGTCTTTAAACATCATATTGACCAACCTCTGGTATGTTGCACATGCATTTTTTAAACCAAAGGGCATGGCAGTATAATAGTATATACCTGTGGGTGTCATGAATGTTGTATCTTCCTGGTCACATGGATGCATCCATGAAAGTCAGCATCTCATGCCTGGCGGTTGCATCCACCATCGAATCTATATGAGGTAATGGGAATGGGTCTGTAGGGTAGGCTTTATTGAGTTATGTGTAGTCTACACAAACTCTCCATTTCCCATTTTTCTTTTGGACCACCACCACGTTTGCTAGCCACTTAGGGAACTTGACTTCCCTAATCATCTTGGACTTTAATAATCTTTCAACCTCCTCTTGTATAATTTCATTCCTTTCAGGAGCGAATTTCCTCCTCTTTTGCTGGATGGGCCTGAAAGACTTATCAATTCCAAGTTTGTGAGTTATAGTATCTTTTGATATACCTGTTATGTCTTCGTGTTTCCACGCAAATGTGGACATCCTACATTTCAAAAAGTTATCAAGCTGATTCTGAATATCCTGAGGGATATTAGCCCCTACAAGCACCGAGATATCTAGATTATCCTGATCCAGGATAACTTTCTTAACATCCTGCTCCGAAGCTTCCATGATATCCTGGGCTTGTATCTTTAATTGCTATCCTACCCTCGATTTTGTTGATGCCTTCATCGAAGAGGAGTAGCATTCCTTCGCCTCCTGTTGGTCACTTTCCACTTTAACTACCCCTAAGGAGTAGGGATCTTGATACACTGATGATAGGTGGAAGGTACAGCTTTCATATCATGACTCTAAGAAGGGGTGTACTTATAAATACTTTGTTTCTTGTAAACCCCGTGACTTTTCGGATGAGATTGGAGCTATTGATGCTATAAAGTGGCTGGATGAAATAGAAACCGTTGTTGATATAAGCGGTCATGCCGCGAAGGACACTGTTAAATATGTGTCCCAATCCTTCAAGGAGGATGCTCTGATATGGTGGAAGGCACTGATCCAATCCACTAGCAAGGTTGCAATGTACAACCTGAGTTGGTCTAAGTTCATGGAATTGGTCCGCGATACTTATTGCCCACCTCACGAGGTGGAGAAAGTTGAATATGACTTTCTAAGGTTGCCATGAAACGCCTCGAGTGTCAAGCCTATGTATCTGAATACAACTCTTTATCAAGACTTGTGCCGTATTTAATTACCCCCAAATCTAAGCGCATTGCACGATTTCTTAGAGGGCTCGCTCCAGAAATCAAGGGGATGGTTAAATCCTCCAAACCTACGACTTATAGATCCGCTGTGGATCTGGATCTTTCTCTCTCTGAAGATGAAATAAGAGCAAGGGAGACTAAATTCGAGGAGGATCACAAGCGAAAGCGCGATGATACCCCAAGTAAGGATTACAAAAAGGGTAAGACCGGTTTGAATTATAATCAGTCCAAGCCGAATGTGGCAAAAAACCCAAATGCAAAACCTGCGGGAAGAAACACTTCAGAAAATGTCTTCGTGAACAGAACAAGGGTTATGAACTGTAAGGAGATGGACCACAAGTCTCATGAATGCAAAAACTTGAAAGATGCCACCTGCTATGGATCTGGCGAGAAAGGGCACATAAAGACCCGCTGTCCAAAGAAGGCGACTGACGGGAAGAACAAAGCCACTAATGACAAGAAAGGCAATGCTTAAGCCTTCCTATTTACTATAGCAGAAGCAGTTCAAGACATATATTTACAAATCTGTTTCCCATAAATGATTTATTTACAAGAAACTTGTTTTAAAATCTGGAGCTAGTTAAAGCTTCATCGATTGTAAAATTTAATAACGTTTTAATTCTGCCATTTCAAGGCTTAAATATTATTTATAAAATTAAGTGGCCAATCCAGATGGTTTCACATATGATATATCCTTCACGAAGCAATTTGTCTTTGATAATCTTTTTATCTATAAATCCTGCGGGATTCAATATGTTCTTAGACAAGGATTGGTTAGTTCAAAAACCAAATCCACATTGTCTGCAGTAAGAAACTTATCTAAATTAAAATCCTCATCCGGTGATATACTCACCATTCGTGGAAGAACAAACATCATGGATTGCCCGAGGAAGCTTTTATGCTCTAGGTGTCCAACTAATTGAATGAAGAATATGTCATCCACATGACACGAGTAAACTCTGACGAATAATATTTGAAAACTGAAGACCTTTGCGTGGATGGATATGAGAAGTCCATAGCCACCTAGGAAGTTTAATGCTTAGAATGTTTGCAAGTGAGTTGAACATCGTAGACCATTTTGGTCTACATAATGAACTGGAAAAATCACACATAGATTTGGGAAATGGTAACAATGGATCTAATATCAAAGTTACCTAAGATAAATCATGACAACGACGCGATATGAATTATAGTCGACAAACTTATTAAGTGGACGCTGATTATCAATTAAGAAAAATTTATGATTCCGACAAGTTAAGCTATAGAAGGATAACATCGAGTCTCCTTATGGAGTACGGTTGTCAATAGTATTGGATTAAGATACTAAATATACTCTTATCTCTAGAAAATCCCAGCAAAGTGCTTAGCTGATAAGCAAGTGTCATGTTACACCATGACATTTAACCGTGAGCTTAAGGTTTATTGAAAAACATTCTCTATTATGAACCATGGAATTTAAAAGTCCAAGTTGGGATTCCCATTGTGGCCCAAGATACTCTTGAGAGGTTGAAACCTACTATGATATGGAACTAACCGTATTACACTGGACAAATCTCGAGGTCGAGATTTCTTTTAAGGGGGTGAGGATGTAACACCTCCTACAATCGTGTCCAATAATGTATTGACACGTGTCCCTAATCCTAATTATGTCAAAAGTTGGCTAAGGGGGACTATTTTCATCAAAAATGAAAACTATGTCTACGGAGGGATTAAAAGTGTCAACATGCTGAAACTAAGCTTCTGAGTGACCTTACACGGTGTTCGTATTCTCAAATGAGCCACTTTTTAGACGAGAGGAGCCGTTTGCGTAATTGTTTGAAAGTTTGCGCGACGAAGGGTTAAAAGCGTCAACATGTAAATTCTTACATCTGAGTGACCTTTTAATGAACCCGGAGCTTGATGTACAATCATACTCTCGGGAATGCCTAATATCGGCCATTTAGGGTTTTGTGCCATTAAATGATAATACATGCAAGTTTGCAAGTTAAAGGGGTTAAAGGCGTCAACATGTTAATTTATACCTCTGAGTGACCTTTTAACGAACCGGGAGCCTTATGATCGTCGGTTATACTCTCGGGTATACCTAAAATTGGTCTTAAAGGGTTAAAAGTCCAAATTATGAAACTTATATTGAGTTTTAGAGCATAGGGACTAAAACTGCCAACTTTGGAAACTTATTTGAGGCCGCCGCGGCCCATAAAGGGCTAAGGCTTTTCCGTCGCGGGTAGCCATACCCTCACCAGCTCAAAATTTTGCCTTTTCACCACTCAAAGCTGCCATACACCTCACAAACAATACCATGGGCTTATTTCCTGTATTATACACGTTAGGGGGCACTTGTAATCATCCTAGAGAGCCCCATAACACCTAGCAATCATCCACAATCCATCCAATTACTATATATAGGTGTTAAGTCCATTATTCAATTTCCACCTCTTCTTGAAACCCATCTATCTCTCATATTTGGAGGATCCTTAGCAATTGGGAACTTCCTTTGAGTTTTATTCAGTCACTAGGACCACTTGTATGTGTTCATTTCGTGACTTGTTCATTTAGTAGGCTTTAAAGCCGAAAGTCAAGCGTTTTTAATAAACGCTTTGACGTTCGGTTTAGACCTTAATGGTCCAACTATTGTTCCCAACGAACATGTCTACGTGATCATAATTAGGTAGGTGTTAATCCCTCAAAAGGGCACCTCCTAAGAATCACGTTTGCTTGGTCAATTGACAAGTCAACATATTAATGTTTTAAAAAAAGTCAACGGGTCAGTTTTTTGAAATAATTATGATCTGAGTTTAGAAATGTTTTAAAATACATTTTATCACTTAAACAACTTTGTAATAATTACTAGAACATGTGTAAACATGTTCGGCTCGTCAATTCCAGTTTTAGAGTCGGTTCGCAACCGAAAGTCGCGAAGTTTGACTTTTGCTTTAAATTTCGATTATGAACTGAAGTAGACTAGTATGCTACTGATTTAAGTTTCCGTTATGATCATAATATGATGTAGTATAACCCTATAAGGTTATATTACACGATCATACTAGTAAATTGAGTTTTTGCGCATGTTCCATTATTACGCCATACTTTGACTATTATGCCTTTTTTTGTTAAAAATAAGCTTTTAGACCCTATCGAACTTGCAAATGATATAGGTACTGACATGTTAACATGTTTAACATATTTTGATGTTACAAATCTGATCATAAACCGAGTTTTCGTATTATATCGTAAATTACGCTTTAAAGAGACCAAAATGCCCTTTTTGCGCATAGAACGGTTTTAAACGTAATTTCTCGTACTAAACTCATTGCTTACTAATGTAATATCATAATTATGAAATTTTGGGATATCAAGACAGTTTATAAACTGAGTTTACATACAAGTTCTTGTATTATGTCCTTAAAATGACGATAATGCCCTTTTGGCACCAAAATGGTCTTAAAGCATAATTTCCATAAAAAACCTTTTTGACTACTGATATGTAATATTAAATAATATATTTTGGTCATGTAAACCTGGTCATAACCCCAGATTTCATAAACCATCGTAAACATGGTCATTTAACGACTTTAACGCCGTTTCGTCGCGTAGTATGGTTTTAAACCATAACCACCAATCAAGACTTGTTACCTACTGATTTTATAAATAATTTTATATATTTTTACAATAGGTACATGATATAAACTCAGATTCCCAAATTAGCTTTTAAAACTATGTGTGAAAAAACCAAAATGCCCATACGGTGCATGGTTTGGTCTTAAACTATAAAACACCCATATGTTTGATATCCTACTGATATTATATCATAAATAAAGTGTTTTCACAGAATATTTATGGTCGTAACATCAGATTATACGCAAGTCCCTTTTATACGTCATTTAATGACGAAAACGCCCTTATGAGGCATAGTTTGATTTTAAAACCTTAACGAGCATATGACTTGATATTCTACTGATATTATAACTTGTTTAGAGCTTATTGGCATATGGAACTTGTTCATAACTCACTAGGTTACCCGATATCGCTTATACGCGTACGGGTAGACTTACGTAACTAGTTTACATAAGTTTACCAAAACGGGTTTAAACTTAGCGTTTTGATCTCAAAATCCAGAATGTACTTTGTTTACCCATATTATACAAGTCCTGGTACTTTTTGGGTTTAAACCACATTCTATTCGATATACGCTTAATCTAGCGAACCTATTCTTAAGTATCGGGTCATATCTAAAGGAACTACCTTTGGCCCGTATACATTCTAACAGATAATAAATCTGTTCATTCCAGACTGTAGTACCCCCCCCCCCCAGATAATTGGACTTGGGTCAATAATACTTAGACTTGAGACTTTTTGCCAAATAGAGTCTTATTGATTGGAAGCTAGCTGAAAGGTAAATACTCTTGACTTATTTTATTGTTAAACTTGGGAAAGCAATTATGCCACTTGGAGTGGGTATTACATAAGTAAGTCGCCTATGATTGCACAAAAATGTAAGAATCTGGTTTATTCCGTTTTACTTGATAATTGAAATGATTGGGGGGTTAATGATACCGTGTCCGGACGTCCCAATGGGTTAATCAAGTATGTAAATCTGGTAACAAGAATAAATCCCAAGAAATATTTAAAGATCAACTACGGGTTTTCTGTATGTATAAAACTCTTTTCGAAAACTTTTTTTTCGAAAGAGTTAGTTAATTGTATTTACCAGCTTTGGCTGACATATTTTTAAAAGATTAAACCGCAGGTACCGAGCCTTATTATAGGCTTGGAATACGGGACGGCTAGAATGAAGGCTAAAGAATTTGCAACTCCTAATGCTTAAGGCCTATGATATCTAAACCCCTGTTTATTAGATCCTTCCTATGGTTGTATCGAAAGCTTGTAATACTTTTATATATATTCAAGCTGTATTGAATTTTATATTTTCACACCAATACTTCTGTTGCATATTATATTGTGATAATTGTCATCCAACCCTCATGGTTGTACCCACCTGGGCCCACCGGGAATCGTGGTGTGACAGAATCTCGCAGTCGTAATCGTTCAAGTGTTCAACCCAACGTCGTTGTCTCATGTTTAGCTCCTTTTGATTGAATATGTGTTGGAGACTTTTGTGGTCTGTGAAAACCACACACTTCGTACCATAGAGGTAGTGTCTCCAAATTTTGAGAGCAAAAACCACAACACCTAACTCAAGATCATGAGTTGTGTAGTTCTTCTCGTGTATTTTCAACTGTCTTGACGCATAGGCTATGACTTTCTCTCGTTGCATGAGAACACAACCAAGGCCTAGATTCGATGCATCACAATAGACAACGAAATCGTCATTGCCATCAGGTAAAGATAAGACAGGAGCATCACAGAGTTTTCGTTTCAAGGTTTGAAAGGCTTCCTCTTGTTTGGGCCCCCACTCAAAAGGCTTATTTTTCTGAGTCATAGTAGTGTGAGAGACTACGATCTTTGAGAAGTTCGCGATTAATCGACGATAATAACTAGCAAGACCGAGGAATGAGCGAACTTCTAGGTGTGTTCCGATCCTTAATTGCAGTGATTTTGGAAGGGTCCACATGTATACCTTGCTCATTGACAATATGACCCAAAAAACTGAACTTCCTTAAGCCAAAATTCACACTTGGAGAACTTGGCAAAGAGCTATTCCTTGTTTCAGAGAACCATTGTCAGACGAAGGTGTTGTTCGTGATCGGCTTGTAACTTCAAATAAATAAGGATGTTTACAAACCCTATTCATTAAGTCCATGAAGACGGCTGGAGCATTTGTCAAACCAAAAGGCATGACAATGAACTCGTGCGGAAAGCAGTCTTGGGAATATCTTCTTTGAGTACACGAAGCTAATGATACCCAGAACGCAAATTGATCTTTCAGAAACAAGTAGCACTTTGCAGTTGATCGAAAAGATCATCAATTCATCATAGGGGATATCGATTCTTGATTGTGAGTTTGTTTATGTCACACCCCCAAAATCCACACGCGGAGTATCACCGCTTGGAGGCGTGACTGACCAGGATCAAGCCACCAATCATATTGAACATTGTAAGTAATAAATAAAAGTCATTCATCAATACGAAAGGTGTTCAAAACCATAACATAGTTAAGCGTTTAGCGGAAGCATAAATATGTAAACCCAACCTAAGTTTAAATGTTTCAAATGTTTAGCATGGCACACAGCTGTCCATGTCCCACAACGACTCCTCTCCACTCCCATGCAAGCTCCATAGATACCTAACGACCTGCAAGGCATGTAATAGAGAGTCAAAAACAAAGTTGAGCGAGTTCACAGTTGGTTGTTTAGTTATAGTATTCGTTTCGTAAACCGTATGTTTGTTTAGTAAACTATGTATCGCATTTATTTGTATCGCGGCCTTCCAGGCATGTTTGCGAAGATTTGTGGGGGTTTCCCATGTATTCTAGACTAGTTGTATTTGTGTCGCGGCCCTCCAGGCATGTTTGCGAAGTTTAGTATTCGTATCGCGGCCATTCCAGGCATGTGTGCGAAGATTAGTATTCGTATCGCGGCCATTCCAGGCATGTGTGCGAAGATTAGTATTCGTATCGCGGCCATTCCAGGCATGTTTGCGAAGATTAGTGGGGGCTTCCCATGTGTTACTAGTCTAGCTGTATCTATAAGTGACCTTCCCCTAACGAGGTCAGTGGTACGTATTCCAGAAACGATGAAAGTACAAGTAATCATTTAACCCCATTCCCAACCCCGGGAATTCCCATGCCTTGGTAAAAGTGTGAACTCACCTTGGTTTGCTCGGTTTAATTAATTACTTGTTAGTCCGTTGATCAATCAAATCCTATTGTAGTTACCAGGGACAGTCAGTATCATGAATTCATAATTCACATATCTAGTCGCACGTATGCTCAAGCGATAAACATCTAACATATAACGTCACACATGTCATAACAAGTACCATGGTTATAGTACACTTACAATACAAATTCGCACAATGCACCATATACATTCAGATCACAAGTGGTTTCGTATCACGCGCATTGCCGACTAACAACACTTGACAGTCTATTTCACTAATCCATGTAATATACGGCCCACTTGGTTTCAGGCCCGACAATTGTGGCGACCCGTGGTGCGGCCCACTATTTGTATACGTAAGATCCAATTCAGTTATTATATCCCACCCTTAATAATCCTCTCGGCCCATACCTCCAGGTGGGTAACAGGCCGACCCCGAGGCCCAACCAAACTGGCCCAGTTGTCATGTTATATGCTTTCACAAAATGATCAGTCCATGTGCAATGTGTGTGGATATGTGCATGCCTGGGCTCGAGTGTGTGATCTAATAATTAAATAAATCATGCAATTCATCATTAAATGCACATGACATTCCTACTGACAACATCACTAAGTGTCCACATGATTTGGTTTGATCACACATGGCCGCCATGTTCATATTCAGGTTGTTGAGTTTTGTGCAACCATGTAATTCAACTCTATGGGGCCCTTAAAACCGATTGACATGATTAAGCCCACTACTTTTACATCAACCTATTACTAACATATCACTTTGACTTCATGTCCACACATACATCGATGATAACAGCCACTAATCATGCAATTCATGTCTAAATCATTAACATATTACTAAACATATATGTGAAACCATCACTTTTATTAAAAAAAAATATCGGACCTTATTAATCCAATTCATCAATCAATTGCATTAAATCTAACAACAGCTTCTTCATATCTTGATCTTGGTTAACAGTTTATGTATAAACAAACAATCTTCATCACCTAATCTTGTTAACAGTTTGTGTGAACAATACAATCTATAAGCATGCTACCCACGACCCTAGATCATCGGCCCATATGACAATTACTTAATCACCATAATCATCGATCATACAATGTCACCTAACACACCATCCGATTCAGTCATATAATTATTTACACGTACAAAGTCGATATTATCACATCATGAATTAGCATACAAGTCACATACAGTCAGTTTAGATTGAAATAGGTATAATTATACTAACCGGATGATGATGTAGTGTGTGCTAAAGCAAATAAGGAAGGATGTTTGTTACGACCGCTTATTCATATTAATAAAAACAACAACTTATCGAAATCTAGACCTTGTAATTAACATTGTTTATAAACTTTTTAACAAAATTTGGGCATGACCCATTTGTAAAACAAGCATACCCCCTGTTTTTACATATAATAAAACATCATCCATCAACGACCCTAGTTACATTAAACTACCCAAAACAAAAACAACAAGTTTTCAAGTTAGTCATCATAATTGATAATCTATAACACTTTCGTTTTAGTTCCATCCGAATATGAGCTTTCACCTTGCTTACGCATTCGACTACCCAAATTCTTGGGTTTAGCATGAACACTCTCGATGAGAGTTAAGCATACATAAAGCTACCCAAATACTTGGGTTTGGCATAAACACTCTCAATGAGAGTTAAGCATACATATCCAACCCGTTTAACCGGGATGATTACTTATAACATAAATTCTTTATCCTATCCGTATAACGGATTAAGCTTCTAGCATTTAACATAGCATACGATACCATCCGTTCAAAACGAATGGAAGCTTATTCATGAGCGACTTGTTCACTAGAACCGGTCGACTCGCATAACTTATCACAATCCTCATAATAGCCAAACCCACAAGGGATTTGCTAGTTAGTTCTAATCACTATAACATTTTAACAATATCTAATTATGATGTTGTAACAAGACTATAAATAAGATATTTGTATGCAACGAAACATACCTCGATCTAGTACCCCTTCCGATTTCTTAGCACTCGAGCCCTCTTCCTTCACGCCTAGATCAACATAATCATTCGTTCATTTAGTATCCCAAACTTTGTTTCATTAACTTCCAATTCACACAAAGTTTGTTCTTTCAAGCATTTCATCGAACACATGGCGGGTTTCGCATTTTTGGGACTTTTACCTATCTTACTAAAACATGTTTTTATACTAGTTATCCATAATCATCCTACAATAATCATTCAAGCTTCGTTCCATATCAATTTATCTAATGTTTATACCTCATATGCAAGGTTATTTATCAACAATTCACATGCATATAAATACTTGATCATTCTATCCCTAACAACTTCTCATGAATTTGGCCTTGACTATTTAACCAAAGAAATTTGCTAGAAATCGGGTATCATTCTAATCTTACATCATAATCTCAACTAAATTTCATAAATTTCATGTCATGCATTCAAGATTAATTCAAAACCCAATTCCTACAACTTATTAGATCATGAAATTGAACTTACCCCTTGAATGAACAAGATAAGAGCTTGAACTCTCCTGATTATACTTTCAATTTCTTTGAATCTTTTAGTTAATCTTGTGTCTTGGATTGAACTAGGGTTTTCCCCCTTTTCCCCCTTGTTGATCGAACAGAGCTCCCACACACGTACTGTGTGTGGGTTTTTTGTTAATTGTTATTTTATCAATCCAATTTTAGATAGTTACAACTTTGGTCCCTCTATTTTCATCCTCATTAAATTTAGGCATCATCCTTTAATTATTACATTTAACTTATGAATTTTTGGGGTGTTACAAGTCTACCCCCCTTAAAAGAGGTTTCGTCCCCGAAACCTAGGTACATAAAAAATTTTAAACGTTGACATACCGAAAAGAAAAGGATAATATTTCCTCATTTCATCCTCTGCTTCCCAAGTGAGATCCGACCCCTTTCGGTGTTGCCATTGCACCAACACTTGTTTAACCGTTTTGTTGCGGAGATTCTTCACTTTGAAGTCTTTAATGGCTATGGGTCTTTTGACGTAGTTTAATCCCTCGTCCAACTCAATATCATCGAGTGGTACTAGTGCTGTTTCGTCCGTATGACTCTTCCTCAACTGCGATACGTGGAAGGTATTATGAATCCCGTCTAGAGTAGGCGGCAGTTCTAATCGATATGCGACCCTTCCAACTCGAGCCAAGACTTTGAACGGTCCAATATATCGAGGACCTAATTTGCCCCGCTTGCGAAAACGGATTATACCCTTCCATGGGGACACTTTCAACAGAGCGAAATCTCTGACTTGAAATTCAATAGGTCGCCTTTTCTTTTTCGCGTAAACTTTTTGCCGATCTTGGGCCGCTTTCAGTCGCGCTCTTACCAATTTTATCTTTTCATTTGTTACTGCTATTAGATCATTTGGCGCAAGCTCCCTTTGCCCCACTTCACCCCAACATACGGGAGTTCTACATTTCCTTCCGTACAGGAGTTCATATGGAGCCATTTTGAGGCCACTATGGTAACTATTATTATAAGAGAACTCCACCAGGGGCAGATGGTCAGCCCAGCTTCCCCCAAAGTCTAATGCACACGCTCTCAGCATATCGATAAGGGTTTGAATGGTTCTTTCTGACTGGCCGTCAGTCTGAGGGTGGTAGGCGGTGCTTATATGTAACCTCGTGCCCACGCTCTCGTGAAACTTTCGCCAGTAACGTGAGGTAAATCGGGTGTCCCGGTCCGAAACGATTGACACAGGCACCCCGTGTCGAGATATGATTTCATTCATATATATTTCTGCCATTATCTCGGAGGAGTAAGCCTCTTTGATAGGTAGAAAATAAGCGCTTTTCGTAAGTCGATCTACGATTACCCATATTGTATCGTGCCCCTTTTTCGTTCTAGGAAGCTTAGTTACCAAATCCATTGTTAGTTCCTCCCACTTCCATACCGGGATCTCTAAGGGCTGCAACTCCCCGTATGGTTTTTGATGCTCTGCTTTCACTTGGGAACATGTTAAGCATTTCGCGACATACTTAACGATATCACGTTTCATGCCCGGCCACCAATAGTTGGTCTTCAAATCCTGATACATCTTTGTAGCCCCGGGGTGAACCGAATATCGTGACTTATGAGCTTCGTCAAGTAGGGCAGTCTTGACTTCGCAGTATCCAAATTCGGACAAATCTCGTTTTGAGCCCGATCGAATTTTCTTCTAGCTTATCGGTTATTCCTTTCAATCTTTCTTTCTTTACATCTTCAGCTGCGAGTGACTTTATTTGGGAATCACGTATCGTCTCGAGTAATCGCGGCGTAACTATCATCTTCATGGATTTTACTCGAATGGGAGGCGGATATTCCTTTCGGCTTAACGCGTCGGCTACTACATTCGCTTTTCCCGGGTGATAAAGGATATCACAATCATAGTCTTTGATAAGTTCTAACCACCTCCGTTGCCTCATATTCAAGTCTTTCTGCTCAAAGAAATATTTAAGGCTTTTGTGATCCGAATAGATTGTGCACTTCACGCCATATAGATAATGCCTCCAAATTTTTAAGGCAAATACTACCGCTGCCAATTCCAAATCGTGTGTTGGGTAGTTTACTTCATGCAGCTTCAGTTGTCGTGAAGCATATGCGATAACTCTTCCCCTTTGCATCAAAACGCAACCTAAACCTTGATGTGACGCGTCTGAATAGACCACCAGGTCTTCAGTCCCATCCGGTAATGTCAAAACCGGTGGACATGATAATTTCTCTTTTAATACTCGGAAGGCTTCCTCCTGTTCTTTACCCCACACGAACTTCTCTTTCTTCCTCGTCAGCCTTGTTAAAGGCAAAGCTATCTTTGAAAAATCCTGTATGAACCTTCTGTAATATCCCGCAAGGCCTAGAAAACTTCTTATTTCAGTCGGGTTCTTCGGAGGAACCCATTTCATTACAGCATCGATCTTTGATGGATCTACTAGGACACCCTCCGAATTGATCACATGGCCCAGAAACTGCACCTCTCTGAGCCAAAAGGCGCATTTTGAAAATTTCGCGTAAAGTTTCTCCTTACGGAGAACTTCGAGTACTTCACGCAAGTGTTTTGCATGTTCGGCCTTGCTTCGTGAGTAGACTAGAATATCATCTATGAACACGATCACAGATTTATCTAACATGGGGTGACATACCCGGTTCATAAGGTCCATAAACGCAGCCGGCGAATTCGTCAACCCGAAAGACATGACTAAAAATTCATAATGCCCATAACGGGTCCTGAACCCGGTTTTCGGAAAATCTTCTTCCCGTACTCTAACTTGATGGTACCCCGAACACAAATCTATCTTGGAGAACCAACTCGCCCCTTGTAATTGATCAAAGAGATCGTCAATTCTTGGTAAAGGGTAGCGGTTCTTGATAGTTAGCTTGTTTAATTCTCTGTAGTCGATGCACATGCGCATTGACCCGTCTTTCTTCTTAACAAATAAGACAGGCGCTCCCCAAGGTGACACACTCGGACGTATAAAGCCCTTGTCTAACAGGTCTTGTAATTATGTCATTAGCTCCCGCATCTCGGTGGGAGCCAATCTATAAGGAGCCTTCGCAACCGGATTCAATTCAATACGAAACTCTATTTCTCTTTCGGGAGGAAGTCCCGGCAATTCATCCGGAAATTCATTCACGATCTCTACATCTTCAAGCTTCGGAAAATCTCGATGAGCATCTACCACGTAAGCTAGGTATGCCTTACCCCCGTTAAGTGTATACTTAGCGGCTTGAACGAGGGTACAAAGTTTCGCTTCCACCCTTCTCTCACCTTGTATAGCTATTCGTTTCCCACTTGGGGATTGAACATGTACCGTTTTGGTTTCACAATTAATTCCCGCTTGGTGTCGGGTCATCCAATCCATACCCATAATCATTTTAAACTCCCCCAAAACCATAGGTATGAGGTCAATATCGAATTCTTCATCTTCTATGGTAAATTTGCAATTTTTACAAATTTCGTGTAACATATAAATCTTGCTATCAGCTATTTCTACTTCTAGAGGCATCGGCATTCGTTCGATCTTAAATGAAGGATGTTGTATGATTTCATTTTAGATAAACGACATAGTGGCCCCGGTATCAAACAAGACATAAACCGGTATGGAGTTGAGTAAAAAGATACCTGAAACCACATTCGGATGAGACTTAGCTTCTTCGGAGGTGATTTGAAACATCCTCCCTTTCGCTTTAGAGCTTTCATCATTCTTTCCTTCCTTCTTTGATCCTTGTTGGAGTTTTGGACACTCCGACTTAACATGCCCCTTTCCAAAACAGTTGAAGCAAGTCTTCGAGTTATCTGGACATTGAAAAGACGAGTGTCCTTCCTTACCACACTTGTAGCACCCCTTCTTGCCTAACAAACACTCCCCGGTATGAAGCTTTCCACAAGTCTTACAAGAAGGGATACCACTTTTCGACTTATCTTTCCTTCCTTGATCTTGATACCTCCCCTTTTTGGATGGACTCGAACTTGCACCTTTATCGCTTGATCTCTTTTCCCCACGTTCTTCTTGCCTCTTGATTTCGATTTCTCTATCCCGTGCCAAATTGATGAGCTCATCTAGGGTCTCACATTTCGAGGGAGTAATGAACTCCCTAAATTCCGCCTTTAAAACCCCATAAAAGAGATTGATCTTCATTCTTTCAGTCTTCACAAAATCCCCACAGAACTTCATCTTATCCAAGAAAGTATTCGATATTTCATTTATCGACTCGTTTTTCTATCGGAGGCGCAAGAAATCCTCCTGAATCTTATCAATAGCCGACTGAGGACAATGGTATCTCATAAAAGGTTCCTTGAATTCTTGCCAAGTCATCTCTTGTAGCCTATCCTCCCCTACTTCTTTACTGTGTGCATCCCACCAATCCTTCGCCTGAAGCGTAAGTTGGCCAGTAGAGAACATCACCTTATCTTCATTATCACAACGACTTCGAATAAATACTGCTTCGATATTTGAAATCCATCTTTGGCATGCTATCGGGTCGATTTTACCATCATACGTTGCGGGATTGCACGCCATAAAGTCTTTATACGTGCACCTTCGTTCTTTGCTTTTGTTTCTAGATCCCTCTAACAGTTCTTTCAGTTCTTCAATCTTGCTAGTCATCATGGCGTCCACAACTCCCAACACCCGACTTTCTACTTCTTGAGCTAACCGTGGAAGATTAGCTTGCATAACCCCTTCTGCCACTTCCGTAACCTTATTGTACATTGCTTCTTGACGAGGAGTATCATCGTCATCATTAACGTTTCTTGCATCAGCCATCTACATAATATCATGCTTCTCGTTTAATATAAATCACAAACTTTCAGTTTATCATTACTCATTAATCATCATTCACTTAATTCATTTCATGTCATTTGCTTCATTTCTTTTGATTCTTACGAATCCATTCTCGTTGTAATCGCTAATTGTGATTACATACACTTATTAGACCTTATATGGACACTACGTATCCATGAAATAAGCTTTCGGACAACCCGGAACACGAAATATGAAAACAAAAAAAATTTCAGCAAACTGATCTTTACGTAAGCCGTCGGCGACGGCTTGTATGCCCGTCGGCGACGGGCTCTTAAAAGTGGCCGTCGGACAGTTTTATCTGTCGGCAGTAAGTTAGGGCGTCGGACAAGAGGGTGCCGTCGGCGACGGGGAGCTAACCCGTCGGCGACGGGCTTCCGTTTGCAGAAACGCTGCAGGTTTGTTTTTGGCTGTTCCGACTATTTTCCGAGCCCGTTTTCAACTTCCCGGTTACCGGGATTTCTCATTTAGCCCAGCTTAACACTTCACAACATAACGAATCTTATTTCTTAAACCGTAGCTCACCCTACATGTTCATATTAAACAAAAGTTTAAAATTTTACCTCCTTGGCGATCTTGGAGCGAGCACTTCTTCGAACGAGCCATCGGTTTGAGTTCAAGCATCACGTTTAACGCTCGAATCCCTCAAACCTTGGCTCTGATACCAACTTGTTACGACCGCTTATTCATATTAATAAAAACAACAACTTATCGAAATCTAGACCTTGTAATTAACATTGTTTATAAACTTTTTAACAAAATTTGGGCATGACCCATTTGTAAAACAAGCATACCCCCTGTTTTTACATATAATAAAACATCATCCATCAACGACCCTAGTTACATTAAACTACCCAAAACAAAAACAACAAGTTTTCAAGTTAGTCATCATAATTGATAATCTATAACACTTTCGTTTTAGTTCCATCCGAATATGAGCTTTCACCTTGCTTACGCATTCGACTACCCAAATTCTTGGGTTTAGCATGAACACTCTCGATGAGAGTTAAGCATACATAAAGCTACCCAAATACTTGGGTTTGGCATAAACACTCTCAATGAGAGTTAAGCATACATATCCAACCCGTTTAACCGGGATGATTACTTATAACATAAATTCTTTATCCTATCCGTATAACGGATTAAGCTTCTAGCATTTAACATAGAATACGATACCATCCGTTCAAAACGAATGGAAGCTTATTCATGAGCGACTTGTTCACTAGAACCGGTCGACTCGCATAACTTATCACAATCCTCATAATAGCCAAACCCACAAGGGATTTGCTAGTTAGTTCTAATCACTATAACATTTTAACAATATCTAATTATGATGTTGTAACAAGACTATAAATAAGATATTTGTATGCAACGAAACATACCTCGATCTAGTACCCCTTCCGATTTCTTAGCACTCGAGCCCTCTTCCTTCACGCCTAGATCAACATAATCATTCGTTCATTTAGTATCCCAAACTTTGTTTCATTAACTTCCAATTCACACAAAGTTTGTTCTTTCAAGCATTTCATCGAACACATGGCGGGTTTCGCATTTTTGGGACTTTTACCTATCTTACTAAAACATGTTTTTATACTAGTTATCCATAATCATCCTACAATAATCATTCAAGCTTCGTTCCATATCAATTTATCTAATGTTTATACCTCATATGCAAGGTTATTTATCAACAATTCACATGCATATAAATACTTGATCATTCTATCCCTAACAACTTCTCATGAATTTGGCCTTGACTATTTAACCAAAGAAATTTGCTAGAAATCGGGTATCATTCTAATCTTACATCATAATCTCAACTAAATTTCATAAATTTCATGTCATGCATTCAAGATTAATTCAAAACCCAATTCCTACAACTTATTAGATCATGAAATTGAACTTACCCCTTGAATGAACAAGATAAGAGCTTGAACTCTCCTGATTATACTTTCAATTTCTTTGAATCTTTTAGTTAATCTTGTGTCTTGGATTGAACTAGGGTTTTCCCCCTTTTCCCCCTTGTTGATCGAACAGAGCTCCCACACACGTACTGTGTGTGGGTTTTTTGTTAATTGTTATTTTATCAATCCAATTTTAGATAGTTACAACTTTGGTCCCTCTATTTTCATCCTCATTAAATTTAGGCATCATCCTTTAATTATTACATTTAACTTATGAATTTTTGGGGTGTTACAATGTTTCTTCGAGAACTGCTGCCGTCGCTATTCCTAGGAGTCTAGGGTTTGGTTATGATGGTATTCACATATTACGTAACTCCATATATGCATCAATGTTAGACCCTATGGCCGGCCCCCAAGACTAAACCCGACTTGGGCTCTATTCGGCCCAACTTTATCTCATGCACCCATGTACTAACATGGACTTCAGTTATGTGTGCTCAATTCAGCCCAATCATAAGGGGTATAAGTGTGGGTTAGTCAGGTTTGCGGCCCAAATGACACCGGCCTAATTTCTATATCTTTAAGCTTGGGCTTGAGTTAACCATGTATGGTTATCATACTGACTAGCGCTAATTCAGGTTGGGGCCTCAAGCCCAATTGTATGTGAGAGTGACACTAAACACATAACACAATAGTCTCATAACATCTCAACCTATAATAAACACGTATGATTACAAGGCAAACAAGTCGAGTAAACAAACAACTGAACAGTTAACGTACAATTAGTGTGAAGACAGAAACCTTGAAAACTCGAGTTATCACATTAGCTCACGATAATCGATACATATACGGAAAGATCTATCTTTCTTTTTCACAAAAAGAACAGGAGCGCCCCAAGGTGAAAAGCTTGGACGGATGAATCCTTTGTCAGATAATTCTTGCAGTTGCTTCGACAACTCTTGGATCTTAGACGGTGCAAGACGGTAAGGTGATTTAGCAATCGGGTTGGCACCAGGTACAAGATCAATATGAAACTCATCTTGATGTGCTGGAGGCAAACCAGGTAGTTCTTTAGGGAACACCTCAGGTTAATCTCGTACAATAGGGATGTCTTGAATACTCTTGCTCTTGCCTTTCTCCTCTACGACATGTGCCAGAAAGGCCACATAGTTCTTTCGTAGGTATTTTTGGGCTTGAGTACATGTCATGAGTTTCAAACTACTTGAAGGTTTCTCTCCACGAACCTCTAATACTTCACCAGATGAAAGAGGTATACGAACAACCTTGTCAAAACAGATCACCTCAGCGTGGTGTTTGGTTAACCAATCCATTCCAATGATGATATCGAAACTTCCAATTTGCATCAGCTTGAGGTCAATAGGAAAAAAAGTGGTTATTAAGGTTAAATTGGCAAGCACGAATGACAGACTCAAGTATAAGGGGTTCACCACTAGCAAATTCCACTGATAAGGGCTTTCCTAGTTTAGTTATAGGCATCGAAAGCAAAGGTTCAAAGGTTAATGATACAAATCTTTTATCGGTACAATAATCGAATAGAACAGAAGCAGAGTGATGGTTAACAAGAAACATACCGTTATCGACTTCGTTATCAGCACGAGCCTCGTTGGCATTAATGTTGAATGTACGTCCACGTGTTGGATTAGCGTTCACAATCAACAACTTCAGACAGTTGTTTCTGAAATGTCCCATCTCGCCACAGTTGTAGAAAGAACTAGGTGGGAATGGAGGTCTAACAGGGTTTCCTTGAGGTTGTACGAGGTTTTGTGCAACTTGATTCGGAGCAGTTCGATATATATTGGCCATGTGGCCAAGTTTCCCACACGATGTACACTGACGACATGCTAGATGAGCCTGATGATGACCGTTGCACTAGTTGCATGATGGTGCAGTACCAGGATAGGGTTTCCTCACAGGAGATTGAGCTGGTTGGTATTGCGTGTTCGGGTTGGGTTGTGTAACAACCGCAAAGTTTTGAGAAGCCTTGCGCTTCCTCGACTTCTTCGATGACTCAGCTTTATTCTTCTTGTCTTTCTCTTTGTCTTGTGTGGTCTTGGCTGCCTGTTTCTTGTCACCCTAGTGAAACAATTTACCCTTTCTGACCTGAGACTCAGTCAGGGTTACAACCCACTCGATGTCCTGACAAACAATGGTAGGGTTGCTACAATAACGATGTCTTGAAGAGGGTCAGGCAGACCATCGATGTACCTCTCGATTGCCTTATCTAACGGGGTAACCATGGTGGGACACATCAAGATCAACTCTTCGTATTGATCCATGTAGGCACGGTGCTCTCCACTGTCTTGCTTAAGATCATCGAATTCCCTTTCCATTGCCCTTAGTTCATGACGAGGACAGAACTCCTTCATCATTAGATCTCGAAGCTCTTCCCAGGTTTGAGCCATTAACACATCGGCACCCCTGTCTCTCATCACACCATTCCACCATGTAAGTGCTCTTTTTTGAAATACATTTGATGCAAACTCAACCTTTCGCTCATTTGGGCATTGAACATGTCGAAACGTGCTTTCTAAACTCTCGAACCATTGTAGGAGCCCAGTAGCTCCTTCAGACATAGAAAATTTAAGTGGTTTAGCCTAATTGAATGTCTTATAGTTGCATGGAACAGGTGCATTGTTATTGCTGTTTTTGTTGTTCGCTTGATTAATCTGGGTGATAAGGTTCAGGAGTACAGCAGCGATTTGCTGAGCAATTATGGCAGCCATTGCGGCATCCTGAGTTTAATCACGTCGAGGAGGCATTCTAAAAGAACAAGAAAACATGAGAAATGTGTGATATTGACATTTGGATAAACAAAAGAGGTATTGAAAATATCAACGAGACATAAGGATGGTGGTCATTCGTTCGTTACTTAAAACAAACAACCACACACAGTGACTAATCAAAGTAAATGGGTCTTTATAATGTATCGCGAAGACATGCTTTAGCCTATAAGTGGACACTCACCCCAAGAGTTCCCAGGTAAGAGTGACTGGTCTGATAATGCGGATTTGTACGAACACTCTAGTCTAGAGAGAAAACTCGAGGTACAGGCACCCACCTGTCCAGATTGCACGTGTTCACATTAATAAGACCCAAACTTTGATGAGATTTTGAAAAATTTGAAGGCACAAGGCCTAAAAAACGAATCATCTAAGAATAGATGATTGATTTTCAAAACGGATTTGAAATTTGTGTTCTCGTTGTGGTAGTCACCTAAAGATAGGTTACGGTATTGTTTTAAGATCTAAACACAAGATAACTTGTGTTAGGGTCCTAGAAAGGTTAAAGTCTAGGTCAAATCATTACTAATAACCTAATTCCCTAAAACTATGGCTTTGATACCAGCTTTTCAAGTAACACCTTGACCGCATAAAACAACAAACCCCGGCGGAAACGTCATGGAGTCGCGTCACAGGATAAATTGTTTCAAAACACATGGTAACTGAAGTTATGTTTTATTGAATTAATAAGTTTTTAACATTGTCTTGAAGTAAAAGAAACAAGTTCAAACATATTTTCTCTCGTATTTTATGTCACTAAGGCCCACGTCCAATCCTACGTGAAGCATGATCATAGAATCAAATGAAAACACCTGAAACATATGTGAAAAGAGAGTCAGCATAAAAAGCTGGCGAGTACAAAGGTTTTGTGAGTGTGTCAAATTCATGGCTTGTATACCTATTGCAATACCTTGTACGACTACTCGAGTCGGTAAGTGAAAACCTTGTATCAAAAAGTGCTTGGTATTGCAATATAATTAACCAACTAAAACATGTTGGTTAAAGTTTATGAAAACCTCGTTGCCATAAATCTTGACTAAAACATTTGTTTTTGTAAAACCATGTAGTAAATCGTCTTGTAAGAAAACTTTGTAAGGTTTATATCTTTAAGTAAACCTCGTTGCGTGACACCGTTTGAAAACATTTGTCCAAGTGATCTAGATAACGCCACGGCATGTAATATGATAAAAGCAATTATATATACGAAGTATAGCGGCGTATCCACCATGCTTTTATCACATTACAACCGTCTCGTTATCTAATCACTTGTTATAAACCAAATGGTTATTCGTCCGTGTTACAAACCAAATTGTCATTCGTCTGTGTTATAAACCAAATCATCATTCGTTCGTGTTATAAACCAAATTGTCATTTCTCCGTGTTATAAATCAATCGTCAATCGTCTGTGTTTTAATTGTGAAAACTTTTGGTTGTTCTATTTGAACACATTCAAACCAGTGTGATTCGTCTATACCACCCAAGGGGTATCTTTAAATCGACTAACAAACAACCAAAGGGTTTGTTCAAATAACAGATTCTGTCGTTACCCCAAACTATCCACCAAATCTAGTGGATAGCCCGATAACGGGATTGTCAGTCCTGTGGTACCATAACATACTACTGGTCGGCTTGGCCAAAGCTAATGAATGTCATTCGTGTTATGAATTAACGCACCAACAAGTTCGTTCACATTATTGAAATCGTCGTGTTTTATATAAACCATAGACTTTGTTTTTGAAAACTTGAAAATCGGTTTAGCACATATGAGTCACTCAAAACATTTAGGAAAACATAAAATAGGGGAACTATGTACTCACTTGGGATTGCAAAGTATCCTTGAATCAAGTGAACTAACAAAGCTCGGAGAATCAAGGAATCAAGTGACACCTAGTATTGAATAACTATGTTAATAAGTCAGGACCTAAATCGGGGAATCAGATAGATTGAGGTATTGTAAACCAAATGAGTGTTGGAACTCATATGAAATGGTTTAACAAAGTCTACGTCCTGATTTGGAATGATCCTAAGTGCTTTTGACCCGTTATGACCCGTTAAGGTAGTTTACGCTACTTTAACGTGTCATTTGCGTGAATATGCATCCGGATGGTTAAATATGAGCTATGATAAGTCTTATATGCCAAAACATGTTTAATTAAGTTGTAAAATCAGTTTATATGTCAAAAAGTTGGTTACGTACGTTTAAAACAGATTTATGCGCAAAAAGGGCATTTTGGTCATTTTTAGACATATAATAATCGACTTATCATAACACTAACCATACGAAGTGACCATAAGGTATAACCTCAGGAGGTTATTCCCAATACAACTATGGTCACAATTATGTGTTTGCTCGGATCCTAAGATCGACCAAACGGGTCGGATTCGAAAGTCAAAGCGGTGGTCAAACCGCTCCACTTACGACCCTAAATAAGCACTAAACTAGAAGTGATGAGTTAAACATGTCAAAACATGTTTAACTAAGTTGAAAAACTGATTTGGTATCAAAACAAAGTGTTTTGATACCCGAAAATAGTTTCATCGTAAAATGCACATAATTGTGCATTTTGACCGAAACTTTGACTCGTCACTTCGACTAGTAAACCTGGTAATTAGTAGGTATAATCGTAAGGGATTATAACCATCGTGATTACGATCACGTTGCAAAGTTCGATTGAACTTTTATTTGACCAATTCATGGTTAAAACTGAAAGTCAAACGGTAGTCAAATTGTTTGACTTTCAGCTTTTAATAGCTGAAATAAATAAACAAGACTGGATAGAACACTTACTTGTGCTCTAGGATGAAAGGAAACTAGAAAACTCAGATGGGAGGCCTCCAAATAAGGTAGCAACTCCACTTAGAGCATTAGAGATTAGAAAGAGTGAAGGAGCAAGTTTTTGGGTAGAATTTGGAGGCTATTTATACTAGCTTTGAAGCCCCAAGATCATGCCATGTGTCTAGGAGTATTGCCCAAGCATTAACATGATCATTACAAGTGTTTGGACAGGATTTAGAGCCTTGCTCATCACTCAAATAGCCCACAATATGAAAAACCATGAAGAAAATACATGAGTTGGTAGCTGGCAAGAACATTCTGTCAATAGTGGGGTGTCGCGTGGCGCAACAGAAACATCCCAGGGTGGCGCATGGCGCTAGGGCATGCAACATAGTTTCAGTTTTTGAAAGTTTCAGTCCCTGCACACATTTTAACTAGTTGATGTATTTAACCTCCGTTAAGCCAAATTTCAAGCTTTATAAGGACATTAAAGTATATGGGACTTGAAATATGCTTGGAAATATCATGGATGTCGGTTCGTTTGGCTGTACGGTTGCGTTTTTTGCTTAATTACGACGAACGCTTTAACTAGCGCGAAAACGATCCAAATTGCGTAGCGATGGATATTTTTGCATTCTTCTCACTAAAATACAATATTTTAATGATTACAAAAAATTTTTTTGGATGTGCGTTTATGGTCTGTATGCAGAAATACGTGAATCGGCAGACTTTCGCAGTTTGACGCAAATAGTCCCTCTGCATGAATAAACATGTTTTTGCCATACTGAACCCTCCAAAACTTATTTCTAAGTTATGTTAACGGTATTTAGGGTATGTTTAGCTTATGCCATTATTCCGGAGTGTACGTTGCATTAAAATGATTATGTTTACGTATAACTTTCTAGAAAAAGTTTAAGAGTTTGAAATAGAACAAGAAGTTAAAACGCGCAATTGTCATATGTAATAATACAATATCTGGGATATAAAACACAATGTTTAATTAAATACAAAGTTTTTCGGAATTGTACAATGATCGAAAGACACAAATGTCATAATATTCCTTCTTAATTTTTTAAAATTTTAACAATTTCAATCAAACACATCCTATTTTAACCACAAACACAGGATTTCTCCTCATGTGCCAGGTTGTTCTTCTGTCTTTTATAAAACTTGAATTAACCTCCGGAACACCTGCACAATCACCAACTCAATTACTTGAATAAAGCAACCCAGGCGTATTTGACCTTGGGTATTTTGACACAGTAAGATTCGTTCAGTTTTGGAAAATCTTTTTCATTTTTCACAAAAAAAACATTTTCTTTCTTGACTTCAACCTTCTTGGTTGAATAGAGTTTCTTTTTCTCTCTATCAGAAGTAACTTCCCTTTTCATGACCCAAGTTTGTCCATTTGAAACACTCTTGACATAAATTTTTGAATCACTATGAATATTTCCTTTTGACATGTCAACTTTTTGTTTCCAAATTTGTTTTGGTTCAAACTTGGGTGTCTTTTGTTTATCAACTTCTTACTTCTTTTTCTCAACATAACTAGGCTTCAGATTTTGTGGACATTTTTGACCAATGTGTCCAATTTGTTTGAATTTAAAACATGTTTTCTTAGACATATCTTTAGCCTGTTGCTATTGTTATTTCTGAGCATAGAATTCCTCATTAGCCTGTCAACGAAATTGGAATTCCTTCTCCTTTTCTGATCTTTTCCACTTTTTCGATCTTTTCCACTATCACATTTTGAATAGGAAATTCAATATCTGAGAACAATTTATCACATCCAACCATTTGATATGCCAACATTATAGGACTATCATTCGTTTTTGTCTCAGATTTTGAATTTTTAAAATAAATTTTATGAAAACTTTCTTCACCTTCAATTTGTGATGTGGAATCTCCATTTTTGGTGGAATCGTTTTGATTTTCATCTTTCAAAACATTTTCAACAACATTCTTTACAAACTCTGATTCACCATCATCAGATTTGGTATAAGTCACATCTATATCATCCGGCAACTTATCAGCTTCATTTGAATGAGATTTTAATTTGATATTCAGTGCATGTTTCATCTCCTCAAATTTCTTTTGACAATAATTTTCCATCATTGGAGGTGGAACCTGATGATATGTTGACTCTTTGCTCTTGTTAACATTTTTCTTTTCAGATTCTTTTTCTTCTGCTGGAATTTGAAAGATACGTTCAAGAATGTATGAAAAAGCATTGTAACTCAACAATTTTTTATTTTTCTTGTCAGTTTCTGCCAATTCATGTTTCAGCAAATCAATTTAATCAAGTTAAAAATTTACTGTCAATTGCTTATCTTTATAATTGCTTTCAAGAAATCAGATAGTTTCAGCATGTTTTGTGTTTCTTTCTTCAAGATGTTTAATTTCACTTTTCATCTTATCATACGCTTCTTTCATCTTGAAATAATCAAATTTCAGAACATCATTGTGTCTTTTCAAATTCTTGTATATTTTTGTTTTTTTTAACCCAGTCATTGCATTTTTCAGAACACTTTTGTTTCAACATTTCATTTTCTTTTTCAACTTCATTGAATTTTTGTGTCAAATCATTTTCTTCTTGATTCAAATCTTTTTCTTTTTCAAGAATTTCTTTGCATTTTCATATCAGAAACAGTTCCTTTTTCTCAAATTCTAAGTGACTTTGATTTAAATACTCTTCAAATTCAACTGCTTCTTTGCATTTTAGTTAAAGAAATTCTTCCTTTTGAGCAACCTCAACATAAGTTTTTTTTTTTAAATCTTCTTCTTTTTTTTTTTCAAGTACTGTGTGTTTTTGTTTGAAAAACTCTTTGTTTTCCGCACAGACTTTACATGGTATTATGTCAAACTTACTCTCAGTTTCACCATGTTTACCATCATCATCAACGATCTGGGCTGCCATCGCCTGATCATCTTTCATCACCTTTTTCTTCTCTCTCTCTTCCCTGCTAATTCCAATGCTGATGTAGTACATATCTGCAAGATTATTATAAATTTCATCAGCTACAGAAACATTAGAATTATCAAAACAACATTTTTCTTCAACATCTTCAACTATCTGTTCGGCTTCTTCATGAACTTCAGCAGGCATTGCTCGTTCATCAGGTTGAGAAAATATGTTATTCTAGTTGAAACCTTCATCTTCATGTATGACAACTAGTGCTTTGTTTTTCGACTTTGAAGATCCAGCTTCAATATGTGGCTTGTGATATGTTGCTTGTTTATAATACTCACTAGATGGATTGATGTTATCTTGATTTTCTTGACCTGTACATTCTCTATTGAAATGCTCTTTTCGTTTGCACTTGAAACAGGTCACTTTTGACTTGTTAAAGCCCAGTTTAGAATCAGATGCCAAGAAACACTGTCTCCCTGTGATCTCAGTAAATCTTTTTGCTCATCTCATAATACTTGCCATATTCCACATGATATCCATCAGTTCAATTTCTTCTTGATCAATCTGGTCATAGTCCTCTTTTGTCATGTTACAGTTTCTGATTTTCCAGCTATAAGACTGTTATATGACTCAAGCACTGATGCTAGTAATGCCATCTGCTGTTTTACTGTGGATTCATTCAATCCTTGAGCATTTTGCAGATTTACTGTGACATTGCGTTGTAGCACATGAAATTGATTGTTTCTTTGATTTGATTTTGTGTTTGATCCCTGTGATGACTTTGAATTTGGAGTTGAGAGGTTCGATTCATTGCTCGAGAATGTTCCAAATCCACTTCCACTTGAGTTGTTGTTTATAGAAAAACAAGAAAATGCTGAAGAACTATCTGCATTGTATGTTGCATTGTGTTATAACAATGATAGAATATTATCTTTCACTGATTGTTGTAGAAAACCTATCATTCTTTTTTCATTCTTGAATATTTCTTTTTCTTGTTCATTATATGTCATCAGTGATTTCTTTTGACCACCTCTAAGGGTTCATTATATTCTTTTAACACCCCATATACTAAGCTTGAACCCAATCAGCAGACCACTATTTCCATTTTCAATAATCATCTAAGTTCATTAACCTAGGTGGTTTAGATGATGTTCCATGTTCGTTTTCAAATCTTAAAGCCTCATCCATCCAATCCGGCATTGTTGCAAAAGCATTATAAAATTCAGAATCCATGATCAACACCTGCAAAAATTAACAAACGATCAAAAAACTTTTCAAACAAGAAATAGATCACTTTCGTGCGAGAGATAAATGACACTTCGTACGAACTGGGTTAATCAGGTTCGTGAGAATGCGATAGAATTTTTCAAGAATCACTAACTTTTGTCGCTTTCATACGAAAGTGTTTGGACAACTCGAACGATTCGCGAAACTCAAGTTACGTTTTTCATGGTTTTTGCAAAAAATTTCAATGAATTAGTTCGAATTTTGATCTGATTCATTCAATGATTGATTAAAACATTATTTCGCACATTATATCCAAAAATCAGAAAATTTTGTCCATGAATTCGACGTTAATTTTGTGTTTTAAGTTGGAAGAAGATGAGGAGAAGAGATATGAGTAGAAAGAGGATGTAATCAGATTCAAACCAGCTCAATTCTTCTTGTATCTTGTGTTCTCAGTCCTTGAACCCGGTCTCACCACTTGTTAGGACCATTTCGGTGCTTCGAATGCTCCGATCGGCTAATATAACTTCATATCTGGTACGGAATCCGAGTATGAAGGTGTCATGCACAAGAACAAGCTAATTAAACTAGTTTCTATTGATAGTTTGAAGTTACAGAACCACGAAACCAAATGGACAGAGTTTCCACTATGTTCGACCAAAAGATGCAAATGACAATCCCTGAACCCTTATTTATAGGTGCACCCTCTCGCATGAACCATCTGGAACGACAGGGCTTTTGGACGACTGGCAACTTGGGATGGATCAGAGTGTCCATTCTCACGAACTACACATTCCTGCGAATGTGTAGATACATTACAATCTCGTCATTCTAACCTATAAACCTATACAATCAACTACGACTCGATACATTGACAATTATCAACATGATTGACGTAAGCAATAGACATAATGCATTCACATACTCTCCCATTGATCCTATGTGCGGGAAAGATGGACCTTCTTCATGAATAAATATTTCACTTGATGAAGGACCAGCTTGTTAAGGCTTCCTTTGTTGTGGTGGTGGTGGTGGTGTAGACTGAGATGACATTGAGGTAGGAGTTTTAATATGAATATTCAAAGTAGTTTTCAAATCAACAACCTCCTCTTCGACAACTGGTGTTCCCGTCTTTACATTAGCAGTTCTTTGATCAATATCCATTCCTTCAACCACCCTATCAGCTTTTGTTTCTTTACCTCATCATTCAATCTTAAACCTGATAACTTTCTTGTTTTCTTGGCTGTTGGAGACCCAGTCTTTTTCACACTTGACATTGTACTACTTTTCTTTCTCCCATCAGTCTTTTTCACAGGCTTAGCTTTCACAATTGATTCCGAAGGAACATATGTTTCATCTTTATCATCCTCTGTTCTTTTCGGTCGATCACTTCTTGAAGTAAGCTTTCCACTTTTGGCATTCGGACCATTGTAAGTTAAAACATCTTGATCACTTTCAGTGGATTCATCATCTGCATCAGCACCAACCTCTTTTTCAATCTCTTTTTCAACCTCTTTTTACAATCTTTTTCTCAATCTCAGCAATATCTTTCTCTGATGTTGCAGAAATAACCTCGTCCTCTTATTCATCTTTTAACTCAGTTTGTGATGGATGCTTTCTCTTCTGTGTTTTCCCTTTCTTCTTTTTTTCTTTAACAAACCATTTGTTGTGTGTAGTATGGAAATCTTTCATCTGTTTATCTTCATTATCTGATCCACTTCCATCTTTTATCCATTTTCCTACTGGTGGAGCAACATATTCTGGTTTCTTCAACACACCAAACAAACCTCTGAACTTGGGAATATCTTCTTCTTTCTGACCTTTGTAGGTATGTATATGTTCCAGAGAAATTTTGTTCACATGCTCTAACTTCATTTTCTCATAATCTATCTTTGGTAGATCATGTAACAGATGGTTAAGAAACATTTGGACAAAGCGCGGGTACATCAACCATCTTTCATCAGCAAGGTTTTTCTTCATCTGAGTAAAAATCACTTTTGAAAAAAATTGTACGACAGATTCAGACATAGAGAAGTGATCATGCACATGATATAATCAATCGCCACGTCATATCCTCCTTTCCTATGCCCTAAACCATGTATCACCACATGCATAAGAAATTTGTAAGGTCCCGACACATAGCTCTTTGCATAGTTGGCAGCATTCACATAGCCTTTATACCCCATTCGCATAAAACAACCCTTCACCATTCTTTCATGCGGATGACAATTCACACATTTCAAATGAATGACCATTTATATCATTACATGCCGAAGACCTTTGGTACGAATCGCATCTAGAACAAATAAAACATATTGGTGCGGATCAGTTTTTGTAGGACGAATGAACATGTTAACGCGGGTAAAACTTGATACATATCATATTCAGGATGGCTGACCTTTTATAAACGAATGACCCTTGGTACGAATGACTATTTTCATACGAATGACTTTTATCTTTTCAAGCGAATGACCAATGTACCATGGATGAGTCGGTCATACGGATGACTCATCCGTGTGAACCAAAACTCATTCCTTCCAAATTAGTATTTTCCAATCCGAAAATCAAACATTTATTTTTTTCATGTTTTCTCAAAATTTTTAATTCCATAACAATTAGAAAATCCCGATCTATACAACCCCGAAATGAATTTATACATTTTTTCTGGTATAACTACCCAAATCTGAGTTTAGGGTTTTATTATAACTGATTCGTCTAATTATGTCTGATTAAAGATGTTACATGTTATTATCTGATTCTATAAAGTTCGTATATTGTTTGTAATCATCATTTACAGTCCAAAACATTCTCAATATATCAAAATCGATTCTAGATCTGCAAATTGAAACAAAAACACCGAATCAATTGGATTTAGATAAAATAACTACCTTCGCCCTTGAAATTGTTGCGCAAACCAACAATCCAATGTATAATCTTGCAAATTTCCATAGTCTAACGACTTAAACAGATAATTTTTTGACACTAGAAGTTTTTGTGCGGATGAAGTATATTGGAACAAATGAGTTATTCATGCGAATAACTCCTTATATATGAACGGATAAGCTAGTCCGTGCGAAGGAGTCTTTTTCATGTGGATAAGCTTGTCTGTGTGAAAAACCTCATTCATTCGAATTTTCCAAAATTTCAATTTTTAACATTTTTCCAGTTTTAACAACCCACCCAGTTAACCAAGTCCCAGTTAATTACCTTGGTTAAACACTTTATGAACAAAATGATAATTTCAATCAATGTTAAGTTCAAATTAATGAACTTGTATTCAATTCAAATATTTTTCCATTTCAGATTGACTCCAAGCCCGTTGTGCTTTAGGTTTTATCAACAACTTTGGATTTTCAAATATTAGCATTCCATCATCGGTAGTCGAAAATAAGATGAAATAAAATATTATTGTCTTGTCCAAACTTTATGCTAAAACACACGGAAAATCTTTTTGTTTTTGAAGTGAAATATAGCAATTTGCAAACATATTTACACATATATTTTTCTGAGTTTGTGTAAGAGGATCATATCAGTTTATTGCGACATGTCACATACATTGTTGATCTGTTAAAACTTTAAGCTTTAAACAAGTTCACATAGATTGTCAGTATTGTTTGTACACTTAAACCTGTACACATGTTTCAATTGCTTCAAGATACGGTTATTAAGTGTTTTAGAACTTGACTTAACTATGTTCACCACCTCAGAATATACTCTCGTATCAAGACTGCTTAGATTTCGTCTTACAAGTGAATATACCTAATTGATATCTATATCTGGGTTAATGCGAGACATTGAGAGCTCTGGTTAGTACTACCGTATAGACAAAGAGATGAAGGCTCGACTTTGAGAGTAGTGTTCCTTAATTTGGAATTTTTACTGCAATTGTCATATCATTTAATATTTTCAATTTTAATGTAGTTTAGCAGAAAAGAAATCCCTTTTAGGGTTTGCACATAATCAAAGTGCTATAGCAAAGTATTGTACAAGTTCTAGGCTATTGCTTTTGCAAAATCAAAAGAACAAGTAGAATACCCCAGATATCAACGAGTTATAAAGACCTAGTATCTCAGAATCTGACAATCTCTCAAACGAATTTACGGTACCAAGAACATTTATCCGTGAGATGTTAACCACATATTAGGAATTTTCATTGTCTTTATATCTCGAAAACAATTTACTATATGTGTGAAGCCTACTGACATATCCTTAGTGAGACTGTTTAAAAACTTTTAAACTTTACATTTCTTTAGCATGTATTGACAGTCCACTGATGTACTATCATTTTTTCTTTTTCACACCAAAACTTATTTTTTTTTTTTCTTTTTATATGTTTTTGTATTTTTAAATTTTTATATGTTTTTGTATTTTCCCAAACCATTTATCCCCTTAAAATCAAAAACATATTTTCCGGTTCTAGAGTTTAATAGAAAGAAATAAAAACGAAAACTTGACTTCCGATGAGGTCTACTATAGATCCTCATCCATCATGGTTTCACTCTTTTTATGCACGTCCGATGACAAATCTCTTATACCATTTAAATTTAAAAGATATTGAAATTTTGTTTTATCAAATGATTTTCTGTAAATATCAGCTTTTTGTTCATCAGTGTGCATTTTTTGAACGCTTATTAACTTTTTTTGAAGCAATCTCGGATAAAGTGATAGCGGATTTCAATATGTTTAGTTTTTTAGTGATGAACCGGATTTTTAGTGATCGATATTGAAGCCTCATTATCCACAAAAATAGGGGTGTAAAGAAACTGCAAACCATAATCCCTTATCTGCTGTCGGATCCAAAGAATTTGAGAGCAGCAACTGGAAACAGACATGTACTCCGCCTTGCAAGTTGAGAGAGAAAGAGTTGTTTTCTTACACTGCCAAGTTACCAAGCACGAACTGAAAAACTGACATCCGGCTGTAGTAGATTTTGAGTTCAGCTTGCAACATTTGAAATCAAAATCTGAGTATCCTTTGAGTATAAATTCATCATCCCGCGGGTACCAAAGACCGGTTCCTGGGAAACCCTTGAGATAACGTACCATCCTCTTGACGATCATCAGATGAGATGCTCTCGGACTTGACTGATATCTTGCGCAAAGGCATGTCGGTATAAAGTTTCGTCAACTTTTTTGCAAGTGGGAACTGCACCGATTCCATGATTTTGAGCGAGAGGAGTAGACATCGAAGAGGTTTTGTCCCTTTAATTTTTCCAAGATATCATTCACGTATTTGGTGTGGTGTATGATGTCACACCCCAAAAACGTCGCAGCGGAATATTAAACGTAGTGGTGACGGAAGTTGGTGCCCATTTATACCTTGTTGGACGATGCACTCATTTGTTGGACATTTCGACATATTTTAAAACATAACTTATTAAACATTACATTTTAAAAACCACGACACAACCACATAAGTTAAGTTGTCATGATCCTCACGGATCTTATTACAAACGTCCCAGAAAGTTTAAAACTTATCCAACATTTTCAAACAAAACAACATGCATCATCAAACACAAGATACGCCATGATTTCCGAAGCCGAACTCAAGTACCTGTAGAACACGTTAAAATCAAGTGTCAACACAAAGGAAGGTGAGTTCACATATTCACATACAAACAATTCATTCTAAAGGAAAACTTTCTGATTATGTGTTTATTTGAAAACATCCATATAATTTTTAGAAAGTCCATTTTACTTCCTTAATAAAATCCATGGGTCCTCCGTCGCGGTTCAACAACCCGACAATATAACTCTTACCCAGGTTTTGTATATTAAATTCATAGCGTCAATTTTCAGACTCGTATGTTAGCTTGACAATACGAACTATATATTTACCATGCATGGATAATCAAAGCTAGACAATAAACATAATATCAATTCGTCGTTTGACTTGACACAGGGCGACTGGTCACGGCGGGGTTGTCAACCCGATAGATCTACCAACAATTCCTCGCGTGCAATACTAAACTGATTAAACGACATCATGGGCGCGGGGTCCACTCAAGACCGATATTATGTCTGCCTCACGTACAATATATATATCCTACTAATATGACAAATTTAATACACGAAGTTGTACGCATCCCCTGAATCTCCATCCCTTGAGACCAGGCCGGCATCCATCCCAAATTTAGGGTCCGTTTCACCTCGGAAACACCGTACCAATCCCCGTTTCATCCCGAAACAAATATATTCAACAAAACCGTTTCATCCCCGAAACATATATTCAACAAAAACCATTTCATCCCCGAAACATATATTTTCACAAATCCATATATTTTCAACGAAAATATACATTTTATATCAAAAGGTATGTTTTATTCCAAAAAAATTATTAAACCCTTTTATTGACGTGTTCTACCCCCAAAATATATACATAGCAGTAAAAAGAGGGGTTTAGTGACACTCAACTTTGGGTGCGTATTTTAAATAGCACAATCCTAGAGATTGATTTCTACACGTCCTAATATATATATAGGAACGATTTTTAAATCAATATTCATCACAAAAATCCTAAGTTTCTCTGTTTTCTTAGAATTGTCACATAACTTTGAGATATTCTCGAAAAGTTATCATTTTTTATTATGTTGGCACGTTAATATATATATGAGTCCATATATTTATATTTTTATGATTTTGCGACTTGAACGATTTTATTGGTGCCCATTATTGTGTAAATCCATTAACACTCCTGTTTATACGCAATATATCTACAATTTGCGCGTCGTAATATATATACATAAACGTTCAGATAATTTATCATCGAAACACGCGAAATCTTGTTAACTTATCTATTTTGTAATTTTAAAGCAAATATACATAAAACATATCATATGTATCAAATTTCATACTCGACAAACAAGTTATACATTTAACGCGATTTTTACCGTTTCTACCGCACAAAACGCACAAATACACATGCAAAGTCTAAACTTCCAACATCATGTTAAAAATTAACATACTTTCACATTCTCATGTTTAAATCACATAACACATTTTAACACATAAGGTTAACCCAAAATTTTACCCATACTAGTGTACGTTGAAAAATGCGTATTTTAGCGATTCAGTAACGTTTTCGAGCGTTGGAAGTCACGTATGACCAACCAAACACCAAGTAAACTTAAAATTAGTTAAAGTACTTATTTTTAAACTAAAAATGTCACTTTACTTACTGATCTAAATCAGTTTTATAAAAATCACTCGAAAAGCTGATTTTTGACCGTTTTAACGCATAGTTTTGCGTTAAACGTTACTATAATCATCCCAACTCGAAATGACTTGATATTTTAACACAATACATGTTATTTACTGATTAAAATAGTGGTTATAATCATATTAGTGCAGTTTTTGTGTAAGTCACATAAATCATGCGATTTCACGTATTTTACAACTTTTAATGCACCATGCACAACATGCAAAGCTATTACAAAGTTATAAGTCACTAAACACTTTAAAATAAATTCATTTTAGTGTTTATAATCTGCTTATAACTGATTTTCACTCAATCATACTCAAATCACCTTTTTAAGATCACATATCATCATGCATGTCTAAGTATATGCATCTAATATGCTCATATCATAACATTATCATTTAACATGATCTTAATATGCATCAAAAGACCATACTTATGTCATGTTCATATGAATCAAAACATATCCATTTCATTATCACCAAATCTTTTTCATAAAAATGCAAACATTCCTTCATTTAAGTACATGTGACAAAACTTACATACATGCATACATATATACATATACATACGGCACACATATACACATATATGAACTTCCAAAAGTTAACTTTTCATCATATTCATCATCAATCACATGACCTCTTTTAGAACCTTCTTTTATGATATCTTTTTAACACATGCATGTATCCATCTTTCAAGATTCAACTCAAATCAATCAAATATCATTAAACAAAATATCAAAACACAACTAAACACACACACACTCAAAACTTTCGGCCATATACACACACACATACACACTCATTTTTACTTTGATTAAAATCTTATTCTTTGTTTGATTCAAGTTTGTGATTTATTCCAAGTTTAAGAGAAACCATCTAACATCTCTATCATCACTAAAAATCAAGAATGTGATTTTTAAAAATAAGTTTATACCTTCAAAATTTCTAAGTGGTTTTTTGAGAAAAGATGGTGATATGAAGCTTGTTCTTGCTTGAATCTTGCTTAAAATCACTTCCAAACCTTCTTACAACCTTGGATTCACCTTGATTAGCCCTTAAATCTTCATGATTTGAACTTGAAAATGAAATATTGATGTGTGAAGGGGGGCTTCGGCCTTGAGTGTTCAAGGAGAGAGAGAGAGAAGTTTTTGAATGTTGTCTTGGAATTATGAGTGAATATGATGCATGAACCAACAAAATGATTACTTATCATTCTCAAGAAAGGGACAAGTGTCATATTACAACAATCAAGAGAATGTAGGCAACCCACATTTGCTGCCACCCACCTCTCTCTCACAAAACATATATATACATATATGTATTATATGTAAATTAGCTCAAAATCAGGTATTTTACTGGAAACCGGGTATTTTATCTAGCGTTTTAATCCCGGTTTAATGCGTTTTAAATTATTTTTATCATTCTATAAAAATAATCACTTAAAATTAGTATTGAAATAATTACCAGTTGCCTTGACTGGTTGCGTTGACGGTATTTTGTTTAATTCGTGCGGTATCGCGCAGTACGCGCTCAAACTCGAAAAATAGAGTTTCTTAGCGTTTTAATTAATTTATACTCACGGATATGATTAAAATTATTATTCTAATCATAACAGACTATTTTTATCCTCTTAAACTCCAAATCGAACACATTCAACTTCCTAGTCTCAATAACTTCGTCACATGGGATAATCGGAAAGCATATGCAACTTTGTGAGTATACTTGACCCATTGTACCGTTTTCACACTTTTGGGTGTAACATGTTATTATATACAAAACACACATACTATACATATTCTTATGCAAATGTACAGACAAACAATCCAATACAGGCTTACTATTTGTTATGCTTGATTCGTGTTTTCTGGACCATACTTATGTGATGAACTTGTGATTAGCTTCGTACGAGCCTCCATTTAACATGTATAGCGCTATAGGAGTAACGCATCGCCCATAGACTAGTGGCCATGTTAAATTTCATTCATACTTTTGTAAACAGAGGGTTGACTTGTAAATCGCATGCCAGTTTATATGTTAATCTTGATAACTAGGTTTTCCATGTGGATTGTTCCTTATCATTTTTTTATATATTTATATTCTACGCACCAAACTTGTATGCTCGCCAATATCTTTTGCATTGAACTACACTTTTAAAACATGTTGCAGGTTTAGCGATGATGTTGGTGATGCATGGAATCTAGTAGGATGCTTAGATACACACTTTAAATTTGTATTCTTATTGTATTGTATTTCGTTACTCATGTTGTACGTATTTCAAATCTTTGTAGTTGAATCTTTAGAAATGAAATGAAAATTTATTATTTAAATACTTGTCACAAATAGTGTTATGAAGTCTCTTGCAATCTATTTCATCTCACTCCGATGTTTCCGCCATCGGTTGGGGTGTGACAGATTGGTATCAGAGCCATAACTATAGGGAATTAGGAAAATTGCCATGCTTTTGACCTAGTCTATAGTTAAGCACCAAAATTCGACCATACTTGCTTCACATGCTACTTTTATGAAATATCTTTACATGTTATTCTTGAAATGACTCTTACGTGTTATTTTCTTAAAATGCTTTATGTGCTTATACTTGTTATTATTATTTTGAACTTACGTCTTTTACTCATTTATACTAAATTCGAAACCACTTGTAATACACAAACGAGACGACTTCACCAAAATAGGCGCGAAACCCACAATTTGGTGAAAGACCCTCAATCCACCTACTCTTTTTACACGAAATTCGCCACCAAGTTAGGAGTGAGATCCTCACCTGGATGGAGAGAGTTTCTGCTTTCAAATTCTAGTGGACCCTCATCAAAGTGTTGAAATTAAAATTTTAACCCGATGAGTACTAACCACAATTAGGATACGAAATTGTCAAGTTAGGGGTGAAACCCGCACCTTGTCGACTAGTTCCACTCCTTGATTTTTTTCATAAATCCCGCCAAGTCTCGAAATTTCGATTGATTTGGGACATGTAGTAACCGGAAGGGTAAATACCATTAACCGACTTGTCAGCGAGAGTATTCTACCTATTAGGCCAAATCATGCGCCTCAAATTCGAAAGACTTTTCGACCACTTTGGTTAGTCAAAGTTCCGTTTTGGAACCATCCAAATTTTAATCAAACATGTGTTTCTATTATTTATCATATATGATGCAGTCTTTCAAATTCAAATTTACTTTCGCTATATTCTTCTCACACACACAACATATTAAACCTTTTTCATACATTTATACACATGCACGATTTCGAAAACGTCACCAATTAGATTTACATTTCTTATAACCACAAAATGGAGATATATCATCGAGATAGGAGTGATTTCCTTACCTTGATGATTAACTCCACTCCTTTTTTATTTAAACAACCTCACTAACGCGTTAGGGGTGATTCCCTTACCTAGGTGATCGTTACCAAAACTTTCCTTCAAAATACCTTATCATGCCAACACAATCATGTTTTATACCTAAATCACTTATCATTTATCGAAATACCTACTTATATCAATTTCAAAATACATTGTTTTATCAAATGTACTTCCTATCCTACAATCTATTTTCACCCAACTCATGTACATGAGATTCTTAATCATGTCTTAAAACGTTTTATTACCGGAATTTCAAAACCTTACGAAATGCTACCTATCAATTTAATCGGTCCAATGAATCTCTTGCCCATGAACTTCATATTCGACTTAATAACTACAACACACTGACGTTATATCACCATACTAAGCTTTCCTCATATACTTATAAGATATTATAGATGTTATATGATCTTTTTACCAAAGACTCTTTTCAACATCAACAAATAAATTGTTAAAACTCTTTTCAATGATCACTAAGTCCATTTTGCTAAATTTCTTTTCTAAGAATTAATGTTTTCCCAAGAACCTCCACAATTCAAAAATTCTTGTTTTGATACCAACGAAGCGAACCTATTATTTTCGAAAACCTTTTCCTACACCGCTCAATTCGTCATTCAAGTCTCAAAACGCGTGGGCAAGAAGACTTCATGGGGACCGACAATCTTCAACTTACGTAAATTATTAAAAAAAACAAAAGTAGCATTTCCATTCATAACAAAAGGCGTTATGCATAACCATTGAGTAATTTATATCCTCTTACATTTACAAACTAAATTCTATCTTCCAAATCAAACTCAATCTATTTTGATTTGATAAACTCGACATTTTGCTTAAACCACTATACACGCATATCATCGTGCACATTTTAGTCGATATCTCGCGACAATTTCATTTTATCGTTCGTATTTACAAACTCAACCTTTTAAACGCTTTTATACGCTTAAATCCGTTGTGTTCCAACATATACTATATACGTAATCCTTATTACTCGTACCCACACTCATACTCATACTCATACTCATAACGATACATTTTATGATTTTACTTATACTCCTACTACTATGTGTTTTGTGTTTATACTCATACTTACGTGTATATGCATACTTAAACTTATACTTATGCTCATACTTTCATTCATACTCATGATTCATACATTCGTACCCGTACGTGAGCGTAATCCGAGGGATTCGCTTACGTGGGTCCCAAACATACTTAAGCATGGACTTGCTTATATACTATATACTTATACGTACACATTCTTATTTGTAAATTATGTATACCCTGATTCGTACACAACTAGTACAAACTATGCGGATCATGGGAAGATCAAAATAATCGCGGGTGCACACGGGATTATAGTGATAGGCGTATGAAAACTATAGAGTGTACTATTGTGTATGGTAAGACGCGGAACGTAACATGACACCGAATAACGAGACGGGCGTAACATGGTCAAAACATGGTGGATACGTCGATGGTACTTCCTATATATAAGTGTTTTCATCGTGTTACCAAACTTTCGCAAGACGTGCCATGAGAAATTCAGTGTTTTGCAGACCTTTTAGACCTAATTCAAACTTTAAACAACTCACAAACGCATTATATCCATTATCTATGACGAGACTTCATTTTTAACACATCACCTTAGTGTATCCAATACTTATGCCGTTCTGATACCCGTATTTGTCTTTTAGATCAATCGTCCACTTTTATATCTCCCATTATTCTGGATTTTCCTCCTCCTTATTTGAACCCCGTTAACAATCTAGCCTGTTGAAACGTTTGAATCCTACCCTATCCCTTACTTTTTAAAACTACCTGGCTATTCTTGAACACCCCCACGAACTACCACACTTTTCATCGAATACAAACCGTTTTATATACAAAATTTTCCTTCCTAATACGACACATTTTTAATACGTCTCCAATTTAGAATTCAAAACTTGCTTAAAATCATTTTACCTAAACACGTTTAACTCATGCTTATGCCTCAAAACCATTTTAGCCAAACAAATTCTCTTAAAAATTTTAAGTCTCAATTTTAAATAATCACCTTTTTATTTAAAACTCTTTCAAGCCTTCCTCTTGAATAAATTTCGGGACGAAATTTCCTAAAGGATGGGGGACTGTAACTCCCTGCTTCTTTGTACTTTCCATAATTAGAAAGTCTCGTCTTGTATTTCTATTTTTGGAAATCTTGTATTCCTTGTAATCATATTTCGTTGTATCGTTGAAAAATCCGAGACTTTGATCGTAATGAAACGAATCTTTTATACATCGTTTATACATGTTTATACATTGTTCCGTGCACTCGTTTGATACATGTTTCGTAATTCGCATAAACGTATGTTTAATTCATAAACAATGATCGTGTATTCGCAATTCTTAGATCTTTCATACGTTCAAACACTTGGTTATTCAATTACAAAATTAAGTTATATGCTTTTCGCTTGATTAATACCTAAATGTAAATCATTCATACTTGTTTCATATGACACACTTAATATATCGCAAGTTGGTGTAATTAAAACATGTCTTTTAATCCTTTTAGGCCTTGATAACATGTTAAATGCACATTAGGCTTTATGTAGCATCTTCATTATATAAAATACCTCTTATTTATACATTTTACATCATTTAAACAACAAAAAATAATAATAATAAAAGCTGCCAAACAGCCCTTGCAATCAGCCAACTATGACTGAATTATTTGTTTTTTTTATTGCTTAAACTCTCACCTAATTGTATTAAATGCTCACCCAACTTAACCCTAATCCTTCCCCCTATAAATACCACTTATAACCAGCATCCCTACCACTTTTGCAACTCTAAAAACTCTCAAAACATCCTCCAAACCGTAGCTGAAAGCAAGAGTTCGAGCAGATTTAGCACCTCTTACGAAAATGAGTATAACTCACTCAATTCTTATCCGATTCACTTGATTCTTTTTCCTACTACTTTGTATTGACCTTAGCGACGTTTCCATGGGTTTTCCCTGAAAAAAAAGAGCCTGGAACGTTGCCAAAAGGGCTCCAAAGTGGACTGATTTTTCTGCTCTTGTTTCAAGGGTTTTAACCCACAAGTGATGTTCAAGTTCAAGACTTGATGATTGTGTGATTTAGGGTTAGCTTGGGCTAACCTACTTGAAAATCCACACATTGCTTGATGTTTTCTCATAGATTAGTTGCTCATATTCTTTTGTTTCTTGTAAGTTCATGACCCTCCTTGTTGTTCGTAACAACAAGTGTAGTGGTGAACAATAGAGGTACCTAAATGGAAGCTTTGTTCTTCCTACATCATGTGTGAATTCCATGATACTTAGAGGTGCCTAAATGAAGAATTTAATCTTCTACCTCATGCTTGACTTATATGATGTAATATACACTATGTAATACTTATGTAACAACCAAATAATCGAACTCTTGGTGATGAACTAATGGACATTCGTCAAGCTAGTAGATTGTATCATCTTAGGCCTTGACAACTTGTCACGATTCTAATGGAACTTTGTTCCATGAAAACATTTAAACTCTTTTAGAGTTTCATAGTGTCAAGAACAAGTGTCATAGGTGTTAGATGATTATTTTCATATGTTTACTTTTCATGTTATTTAAACTCCAAATCCCTAGAACCATATGTAAACACCTCTTAAACTCCAAATCGAACACATTCAACTTCCTAGTCTCAACAACTTCGTCACATGGGATAATCGGAAAGCATATGCAACTTTGTGAGTATACTTGACCCATTTTACCGTTTTCACACTTTTGGGTGTAACATGCTATTATATACAAAACACACATACTATACATATTCTTATGCAAATGTACAAACAAACAATCCAATACAGACTTACTATTTGTTATGCTTGATTCGCGTTTTCTGGACCATACTTATGTGATAAACTTGTCATTAGCTTCGTACGAGCCTCCATTTAACATGTATAGCGCTATAGGAGTAACGCACCGCCCGTAGACTAGTGGTCATGTTAAATTTCATTCATACCTGCGTAAACAGAGGGTTGACTTGTAAATCGCATGCCAGTTTATATGTTAATCTTGATAACTAGGTTTGCCATGTCGATTGTTCCTTATCATTTTTTTATATACTTATATACTACGCACCAAACTTGTATGCTCGCCAATACCTTTTGTATTGAACTACACTTTTAAAACATGTTGCAGGTTTAGCGATGATGTTGGTGATGCATGGAACCTAGTAGGATGCTTAGATACACACTTTAAATTTGTATTCTTATTGTATTGTATTTCGTTACTCATGTTGTACGTATTTCAAATCTTTGTAATTGAATCTTTAGAAATGAAATGAAAATATATTATTTAAATACTTGTCACAAATAGTGTTATGAAGTCTCTTGCAATCTATTTCGTCTCACTCCGATGTTTCCGCCATCGGTTGGGGTGTGACACTCCCCCTGTTAAGAAAATTTCGTCCTGAAATTTTAAGCTTTACTATTAGCAGCAGGGGTGTTAGGGAATAAATGCGGGTATTTAGCTTTCATGCGGTCCTCACGCTCCCAAGTAAACTCTGGGCCGTAACGTGCGTTCCATCGAACCTTAACAACTTTAACACTACTTCTTCTAGTTTTGTTCACTTTCCGATCCGTGACCTCAACGGGTTCTTTTGTAAAATGGAGTGTGTCGTCAATGTGAACTTCGTCAGCAGGAATAACGACTGTTTCCTGTGTTAGACTCTTCTTCAGGTTGGATACATGGAATGTATCATGAACACCATTAAGTTCCGCAAGTAGGTCCAACTTATAAGCTACAAGCCCAATCCTTTCCAGGATTTTGAACGATCCAATGAATCGCGGGTTTAACTTTCCACGCTTCCCAAAGCGTGCCACACCTTTCCAAGGTGAGACTTTCAACGAAACCGTATCTCCCACTTTGAATTCCAAAGGTTTCCTTCTTTGGTCCGCATAGCGCTTTTGTTGATCACGAGCCGCCTTAATGCGCTCTCGGATCTGTATAATCTTATCTGTTGTTTCTTGAACCAATTCGGGACCAACTAGCTGTCTATCGCCCGCATCTGCCCAGCATAACGGCGATCGACACTTGCGTCCGTATAGAGCTTTAAACGGGGCAGCTTGAATGCTTGTATGATAGTTGTTGTTATAGGAGAACTCAACCAAAGGTAGGTGAGTGTCCCAACTGCCACCCAAGTCCATAACGCAGGCTCGTAACATATCTTCAAGTGTTTGAATCGTTCTCTCGCTTTGACTGTCTGTCTGTGGGTGAAATGTCGTGCTCAAATTCAATTGAGAACCAAACGCTTCCTGGAAAGATTGCCAAATCCTTGACACAAATCTTCCATCTCTGATAGAAATAATCGGGACAGCCACTCCATGATGTGCTACTATCTCCCTTAGGTACAGCTCAGCTAGCTTACAAGTGTTATCCTTTTCCCTGATTGGAAAAAGTGTGCAGATTTCGTCAAGCGGTCTACGATTACCCAAATCGTATCATGACCTCTGGGTGTCTTTGGCAACTTGGTTATAAAATCTATTGAGATTTGCTCCCATTTCCACATGGGTATCTCGGGTTGCTGCAGAAGACCTGAAGGCTTCTGATATTCGGCTTTTACTTTAACACAGGTTAAGCACTTTCCAACATAAGTTGCAACATCACCTTTTAGTATCGGCCACCAGTAAAAATCCTTCAAATCTTGGTACATCTTATCCGATCCTGGGTGGATCGAGTACCATGACTTATGAGCTTCATAGAAAATTACTTCTCTAAGACCACCAAAGAGGGGAACCCAAATTCGTCCCATGAAACACAATGTTCCTTCCCCATTGGGTACCAACTGTTTCTCTATCCCACAGAGATATTCGTCCACAAGATTCTCCTTCTTAAGAGCTTCCCTCTGCGCAGCACGGATGCGCAACGAGAGATCTGTCTGTATAATCGTTTCCAAAGCCCTAACCCTTATGGGCTTAATCCTCTCTTTTCGACTTAAGGCGTCTGCTACGACATTCGCCTTTCCTGGATGATATTTGATTTCACAATCATAATTGTTTAACAGCTCCACCCATCGGCGCTGTCTCATATTAAGCTCCTTCTGATCAAATATGTGTTGTAAGCTCTTGTGATCTGTAAAGATCGTGCATCGGGTGCCATACAGATAATGTCGCCAAATCTTTAATGCAAACACCACTGCGCCTAATTCTAAATCATGCGTGGTGTAGTTCCTCTCATGAACCTTTAACTGGCTCGAAGCATAAGCGATAACCTTCTGTCGCTGTATTAGCACGCATCCTAATCCCTGACGTGAAGCGTCACAGTACACCACGAAGTCATCGGTGCCTTCGGGTAGGGATAAAATAGGTGCATCGCAAAGCTTGTTCTTGAGTAGCTGAAAAGCTTCTTCTTGTTTATCTCCCCATTCGTACTTCTTACGCTTCTGAGTAAGGGAGGTTAGCGGTTGAGCGATTTTAGAAAATTCCTCAATGAATCTGCGATAATACCCAGCTAAACCTAGAAACTGACGGATCTCGGTTGGCGCCTTCGGAGTTTCCCAATTTTTAATCGCCTCGATCTTGGTGGGATCCGCATGAATTCCATCTTTGTTTACCACATGACCAAGGAACTGAACCTCACACAACCAGAACTCGCACTTCGAGAACTTTACGTATAGCTTTTCCTTCTTGAGCAACTCTAAAATGGCTCTAAGGTGTTGCTCATGCTCTTCCTTTGTTCTTGAATAAATCAAAATATCGTCGATAAATAGAATCACGAATTTATCGAGATATGGCTTGCAAACTCTATTCATCAAATCCATAAACACTGCTGGCGCGTTCGTCAACCCAAACGGCATTACTAGAAACTCGTAATGTCCATAACAAGTTCTAAAGGCAGTCTTTGGAATACTCTCCTCTTGAATTCGCAGCTGGTGATAACCTGATCGAAGATCGATCTTGGAGTAGTAAGTTGAACTTTGAAGTTGATCGAAAAGATCATCAATTCTCGGCAAAGGATACCGATTCTTGATGGTTAACTTGTTTAGCTCGCGGTAGTCAATGCACATATGGAAACTACCGTCCTTCTTCTTAACAAACAAAACTGGAGCTCCCCAAGGCGAGAAGCTTGGTCTAATAAATCCCTTGTCCAAAAGCTCTTGAAGTTGCGTCGACAACTCTTGCATCTCGGAAGGCGCAAGTCGATAAGGATACCTTGGCTACAGGCGTGGCGCCTAGAACCAAGTCAATATGGAATTCGACTTGTCGTTGGGGCGGCAATCCTGGAAAGTCTTCGGGGAAGACTTCAGGGTATTCCCTCACAACTAGGATATCTTCCAGCTTCGGCTCAGCAGCTTCCTTGTCCACGACGTGTGCCAAGAAGGCAACACATTCTTCTATAAACAACTTCGGGCTTTCAAACAACTGATTATCCTTAGAGGCGTATCATGCTTCTCTCCATGCACTACAATCGTCTCTCCATTCGCCATCGGAATGCGAATGATCTTCTCGTGGCATACGATCTCAGCTTGGTTACTCGACAACCAATCCATTCCAACTACCACGTCAAAGCTTCCCAACTCGACTAGCAGAAGATCAAGCATAAACTCATGCTCTCCGAGCTCTATTACACAACCTCTAATCACTTCGTTAGCCTCTACTAGCTTTCCATTAGCAAGCATCGAGTACGGAATATCTAGCTTACTAGCTACTAACCCAAGCATTTTCTTAAATTCTAGGGATACAAAGCTATAATCGGCACCAGTATTAAACAGTACAGATGGAAAGTATTGGTTGATAGGGAACGTACCCGTGACTACATTCGGATCTTGGCGATCTTCCCTAGCTCCAATGTTAAAGACTCTCCCCTGAGCTTAGTTGTTCTTTAGGCAATCTCTCTTGAAATGCCCAACATCACCACAGTTAAAACAACCTTGTCTATTCCTAGTACCGCCTTGATTGTTGTTTTCTCCACGGTTTCCACTACCAGCTTGGTTTCAAAAACCACCACGATTTCCATTTCCTCCCTAGTTGTTTCTATTACCATCACTGTTTCCACCACGGTTTCCATTGCCATTTCCTCTTTGCCCACCATTCCCACGACTAGTACCAACCCAACAAGTCTCCTTCGAATGACCATTCTTTCCACAAGTTTCGCACTTTCTAACTCTACACTGGCCGGCATGATGATACTGACATGCATTACATTTGGGCAAGGTGCCCAAGTATCCTTTTCCTTTGATCTCAATCCCAGCAGCAGCACCAGTAGTAGCAACTTGTGCTTCAACTGTAACACCTGTGTCATTTCAACCATCAAACAAATGCCCAACCAGTGAAATATTGTATTTCATACTTGGGATTTGTAAAAATATGTGTATCGTTTACACATATCAATTCTTGTTCGATTTCAATCACTATATCGCTTTCTGGAAGGTTATACGCGCACTGATGCGTAAATATAACCAGTTTAATCCAACGAACACTCCGGAATAGTGAAATAGGCTTAACATACCTTAAATAACCTTTACATAACTTAGAAATAAGTTTTGAAGGCTTTGGTATGGCAAAAACATGTTAAATCGCTTACAGGGACTAAAGTTGACAAACTGCGAAAGTATGCCAATTTGAACTGTAACAGACATTCCGGAACATGACCATAAGTTAAACATACCATAAATATCCTTTACATAGCTTAGAAATAGGCTTTGAGGGGTTCGGTATGCTAAAATAAACTTTTGGGTCATTCAGGGACTAAAAGTGTCAAAAAGTGCACAAGTTTGCATTTTCGCGCATAACTTACGTTCTGAATACATCTGGACATCCAAAAATTTATGTAAGCATGACTACATTATATTTTAGTGTTCGCCTTAAGAAAAATCCATTCGTCGCGTCATTTGGATCGGTTTTCGCGCTTATGCGCATTCCGTCGTAATTAAGCGAACATCGCGTTCGTACGACCAAACGAACCATCATCCGGCATATTTTTGAGTATGTTTTGAGTTCCCTATACTTTAACTTCATTTTAGAGCCTTGAAATGAGGTTAACGGGGTTCAAACGCATCGAAAAAGGCCTTAAACACGTGCAGGGACCATTGCTGCCAATTTTGAAACTTTCTGTTTCAGGGGGAGTGCTAGCGTAGCGCGACTGCATAGTGCCTTTGCACTAGCGCTACGCGACTGCCTAACCAGACCAGATTCAATGTTTTAAACACAAGTTGCAGCTGGTTGATTCGTGTCCACTCGTTTTAAATTGATGTGTCACTAAGATAAGGAGCATAAGTGGCTCCATAACCCTTGTGACAAGTGTACGGCTCGGATCGTGGCACGATATTCAAGAAACGATCCTAGCGGCTCTACTTTATCTATAAATACCCACCCCCCTTTGGCTTAAAAACCCACAAATCTGATTGAAAAGACTCTAAGTTGGAACCTTCGTTTCATACCTGAGCTATTTTAATCTGGGTTAGCATTCGGGGACCCTGGGTAAGTATTCTTTCGTTCTTTTCCTTATTTTACTGCTTTTCGAGTCAGAAAGTCAAACTTTGTTTGACTTTCAGCGTTGACCAGTAATGGTCAATGCGAAGTTCGTTTGAACTTCGCAACGTGATTGTAATCACGATGGTCATAGTCCCTTGGGACTATGCCTACTGATTACCACGTTGTCTAGGGTCGTAGGGTAAGCAATCTGATAAATCGCTTATACCTCGAACCCGACCCATTTGGTCGATCATTAGGATCCGACCAAATACATTAGGTGACCATAGTAGGTAGGGAATAACCTTCCGAGGTTATACCCTATGGTCACATCGTTTAAGTAGTTGTATGATAGGTAGTTTATATGCCTTAGGTAAATTACCAGAATACCCTTTTCATGTATAATTGGTAATTAAGCATATGTAACCTAAACCTTTGTCACATAACTGATTATGTAACATGTTTAAGGCATATAACACTTGTCATAGGACTAGTTAAGCGGTCCGAACGCGTTTCACGCGAACGACGCGTTAAAGTAGCATAAGCTACCTAAACGTGTCGTAATGGGTCGTAGACACTTAGGTTAAGTTTCATTTAGTATGTAGGCTTTGTTAAACCAAAAGACACGAGTCTCTACACTCGTTTGGTTTACAAACCCTAATGCTACCCGATCCTCCGATTTAGGTCCGGTTTATTAATGTAGCTACCTATACTAGGTGTCGTTTGATATCCGCGATCTCTAGCATTGTTTAGTTTTTACTCAAGGACTACTGAGCAATCTCAGGTGAGTACATAGACCCCTCTTTTACTGTTTTCCAAACTGTTTTGGGGTGGAACACATGTGCCTACTTGTTACTTTCATGCTTTCCTGTTTTCACATCATATACATGCTATGTTCGTTAGTACATTATAGTACATGATTTCATTACTTTTCATGCTAGGTGTGCCCATTGTGTGCATTACTTAGTACATTGTTTTACATTACATTTCATGCTAGGTGTGCCCATTGTGTGCATTACTTAGTACATTGTTTTACATTACTTTTCATGCTAGGTGTGCCCATTGTGTGCATTACTTAGTACATTGTTTTACATTACATTTTGTTGCATATGCTCATCCAGTATATGAACACATTATATTACATTTTGAACCGTTGTATCTATGAACCGTTTGTATCTGTGAACCGTTGTACCTGTGAACCGTTTGTATCTGTGAACCGTTGTATCTGTGAACCGTTGTATCTGTGAACCGTTGTATCTGTGAACCGTTGTACCTGTGAACCGTTTGTATCTGTGAACCGTTGTATCTGTGAACCGTTTGTATCTGTGAACCGTTGTATCTGTGAACCGTTTGTATCTGTGAACCGTTTGTATCTATGAACCGTGTGAACCGTCTTTGACCATACATAAACATTTCTACAACTGTTAAACATTACTTTAGTGTTTTGGTTTGATTAAGTGATTAAGTAGCGATGCGTGTGTAATATGATACAAGCATGGTGGATACGCCGCTGGTACTTCCTATATATAAGTGTTTGTATGGTATTACATATCGTAGCGTTATTTGAATCATTTCAGTTTGATACATATAACATTTTATTCAAATAACATACTTTTCGCAAGACATTGTTTTACAAACAACTTATCTTATACAAACTCAGTTTACATGGTTATTCATTTAACCATACATTATTCACTTATTTATACATATCATCTGAACTCATTGTTTTTCAAATGATTTACAACACAAAGCAAATTACAAGGTTCATGACTAAACACTTTCTCAAACATAAGTCATGAAACCTATTTTCACAAAACCTATGTATCTCACAGGCATTTTTATGCTGACGTACCTATTTTCACATGTGTTTTTCAGGAGCTGTTGCATAAGATGGTCAAGATACACATAGGCATACTTGGGCTTTAGTGACAATAAAAGATGCAAGACTAGTTAATTAAGTTGTATTTCCTTGTTTGATAAGACATTGTTACACTTTTAATCAATAAAACAAGACTTCAATTGCCATGGATTTGAGACAATTAATTCTGTTACAACACTCCCCGATGTTTCCGCCACGTTTAGTATGTTCCACGTGGTCGGGGTGTGACAGAAAAGATGGTATCAGAGCCAATGGTTATAGGGAATTAGGTTATTAGTAATGCTTTGACCTAGTCTATAACTTTCTTAGGACCCTAACGCGAGTTTACTTGCGTTTAGTCATAAAACAATACCGTCACCTATCCTTAGGCGACGACCACAACAAGAACATAAATTTCAAAACCGCTTTGAAAACTAATCATCTGTTCTAGGATGATTGATTACAAGGTTTTGAACCCTCTGTTTTATGGTTTTGAACCCCTTTGAGTTTTCAAAAATCTCGTCAAGGTTTTGGGTTTTAAATAATGTGAACACGTGCAAACTGGAAGGGTGAATGCCTGTATTATGAGTTTTCTGTCTAGGCAAGCACTTCGTATACATCTCATCAGACGCGAGACCAGTTGTGCTTACCTGGGAATTCTTGGGATGAGTGTTCACTTATAGGCGAGCATGTCTTCGCGATACATTATTTTTGACTCATTTACTTTGATTAGTCACTGTGTGTCGTTTGTTGCTTTGTAGTAACAAATAAATGACTGCTATCTTTGCTTTCATCGGATTTGTTTCATCTCATTCTTTTCGTCTAATTCTCTCACTCGTTTCCTTTCATGTTTCCTCTTTTAGAATGCCTCCTCGACGTGAAAACCAGATAGAGACTGCCGAGTTGGCAGAAATCATTGCGCAGCAAATGGCTGCTCAATTCCCAAACCTCTTTTCTCAATGGAATCAAGCCAACAACAACAACAATGGTCCATGCAATTTCAAGAGTTTTAACTCGGCGAAACCACTCAAGTTTAGTGGTTCTGAGGGAGCGACTGGGCTTCTTCAATGGTTCGAGAGCATTGAGAATACTTTCCGCCACGTGCAGTGTCCTGACAATCGCAAGGTCGAGTTTGCTTCGAGTGTGTTCCAGAAGAGAGCCCTTACGTGGTGGAACGGTGTTATGAGAGATCGTGGTGCAGAAGTTGCACTAGCACAGACATGGGCTGAACTTAGGGCCCTTATGATGAAGGAATTCTGTCCTCGACACGAGATCAGGGCTTTGGAAAGGGAATTCGACAATCTTGAGCAAGACAGCGGTGAGCATCGAGCCTACACGGACCGTTATGAGGAGTTAAGTCTGTTATGCCCAAACATGGTCACGCCTTTGGATAAGGCAATCGAAAAGTACATTGATGGCCTCCCTGATTCAATACAAGACATTTTGACTGGTAGCAACCCTACTACTGTTAGGCAGGCCATTGAGTTATCTGCAACCTTGACTGAATCGCAGATCAGGAAACGTAAGCTTTTCCGAAAGGGTGACAAGAAACTGGTCGAGGAATCGAAACCAATCGAGGAATCAAAGACCATGGATGAACAGACTGGATCCTCTAAGAAGTCAAAGAAGCGAAAGGCTTCTCAGAACTTCGCCGTGGTCGCTCACAATGATCAAGCCGTCCCCAACCAACCAGCTCAACCCCCTGCAAGGAAACCCTACAAAGGAACTGCACCCTTGTGCAACCAATGTGGCCTACATCATCATGCTGGTGTGAAGTGCCGCACATGCCAAGTTTGCGGACTTATAGGTCATACAGCGAGGGTTTGCCCAACAGCAGCAGCACCAAATCAGATTAACAACAATCCTGCTCAAGCTCGTTTCCCACTGGGATCTTGCTACAACTGTGGCGAGATGGGCCATTTTAGTAGAAATTGCCCAAGACTTGCTGATGCAAATCCAGCGCAGGGATGAGTATCTGACCGACAGAAGATAACGCTGTTTAGAAAATAATCGAGCCTTGTGTATTATTTTCTTTTATCACAATCTATGAAACAGTTGTTGTTATTGTTGTTTATAAATAAATCTTTCATTTACATTTCAATATGTTTATGTGGTTGCATGTATAAACATATCCCATACAATACCGACAATCAAGGAACCGCATTCCTTGAAGAACAGACTACTTCCAAATTTCTTCCCTTGTATAATCTCTTGCGTTTCCACGAAAATCCTAAGTACCCGTTCCTTCCAAGAGAAACGAAGTACGAGGTGCCAAGTTAATAGCAATCAATAACAAGAAAATAACAATTAAACAATTATGTGGTTATGTGCTTATGTGTTATCCTTTATGTGTCATGTGATCCAATTTATGTTATTCAAATCCTCGTAAAATCTTACATATCTTTGTGCAAGAGATTCATAGTAGGATACCCAAAGGTACTACTTAAATCCTTAATGGACTTCTACGTTGTAGTTAAAGTCCCTTGGATTATAATGTACTACTTCATAATTAGACCCCTTTAGTGGTCTAGTTAAACAGATTGATCCAAAAATCTGATTAGGGATATCATGTGATGATATAGCTGAAAGGACTCCTTAGTGGCCTAATTAAGAAGATCCTCTGTTGATCTAATTAAAAGGACCCTATGGTAGTCTAGTCACTCTCATCTCAGGTTTGATATCTTTCCCTACAACATTTCAAAACAAACTGTGCGGACTGTGCAAGGAATTACGTAATTATGGATGCATACATAATTATGGAATTTAGTGCACAGAAATCACAGCAAGTTCTATCATGTATCAAGAGTTAACCCTATTCATTTCCAATTCTGATGAAGCATCCGTTGAGGAAAAATGAACTAGCTATTCATTTTTCACTTCTGAAGAATATCCGTTGAGGAAATGAATATCCGTTGTTTATCTTTTCATTTCCATTCTGAAGAATAACCGTTGAGGAAAATGAATTATCCATTCATTTTCGTTCTAAAGAATATCCGTTGAGGAAATGAATATCCGTTGTTTATCTTTTCATTTCCGTTCTGAAGAATATCCGTTGGGGAAATGAATATCCGTTGTGAAATCCTTCATTTCCAACTCTGAGGAAGCAACCGTTGAAAATGACTCCGTTAGTTCATTTTCGTTTCTGAAGATTTATCCGTTGAGGAAATGAATATCCATTGTGTAATCCTTCATTTCCAAACTCTGAGGAAGCAACCGTTGAAAATGACTCCGTTAGTTCATTTTCGTTTCTAAAGATTTATCCATTGAGGAAATGAATATCCGTTGTGTAATCCTTCATTTCCAATTCTGAAGAACAAACCGTTGAGGAAAATGACCCCGTTTGTTCATTTTCGTTCTGAAGATTTATCCGTTGAGGAAATGAATATCCGTTGATTTTTCTTTCATTTCAAATTCTGAAGAACAAACCGTTGAGGAAAATGACCCCGTTTGTTCATTTTCGTTCTGAAGAATATCCGTTGAGAGAAATGTATATCCGCTTAGTTAATTCCTTTATTTTCCATTTCCGAAGAACCCGTTGAAGAAAATGACTCTGTTAGTTCATTTTCGCTTCTGAAAAATACCCGTTGAGGAAAATAATCAGATTATGCTTTACATATCTTTGATGACTATTTGAAACAAAGTCATAGACAGACTCCTACGAATTAATTTCGGGACGAAATTTCCTAAAGTAGGGGAGACTGTAACACCTGTGTCATTTCAACCATCAAACAAATGCCCAACCAGTGAAATATTGTATTTCATACTTGGGATTTGTAAAAATATGTGTATCGTTTACACATATCAATTCTTGTTCGATTTCAATCACTATATCGCTTTCTGGAAGGTTATACGCGCACTGATGCGTAAATATAACCAGTTTAATCCAACGAACACTCCGGAATAGTGAAATAGGCTTAACATACCTTAAATAACCTTTACATAACTTAGAAATAAGTTTTGAAGGCTTTGGTATGGCAAAAACATGTTAAATCGCTTACAGGGACTAAAGTTGACAAACTGCGAAAGTATGCCAATTTGAACTGTAACAGACATTCCAGAACATGACCATAAGTTAAACATACCATAAATATCCTTTACATAGCTTAGAAATAGGCTTTGAGGGGTTCGGTATGCTAAAATAAACTTTTGGGTCATTCAGGGATTAAAAGTGTCAAAAAGTGCACAAGTTTGCATTTTCGCGCATAACTTACGTTCTGAATACATCTGGACATCCAAAAATTTATGTAAGCATGACTACATTATATTTTAGTGTTCTCCTTAAGAAAAATCCATTCGTCGCGTCATTTGGATCGGTTTTCGCGCTTATGCGCATTCCGTCGTAATTAAGCGAACATCGCGTTCGTACGACCAAACGAACCATCATCCGGCATATTTTGAGTATGTTTTGAGTTCCCTATACTTTAACTTCATTTTAGAGCCTTTAAATGAGGTTAACGGGGTTCAAACACATCGAAAAAGGCCTTAAACACGTGCAGGGACCATTGCTGCCAATTTTGAAACTTTCTGTTTCAGGGGGAGTGCTAGCGTAGCGCGACTGCATAGTGCCTTTGCACTAGCGCTACGCGACTGCCTAACCAGACCAGATTCAATGTTTTAAACACAAGTTGCAGCTGGTTGATTCGTGTCCACTCGTTTTAAGTTGATGTGTCACTAAGATAAGGAGCATAAGTGGCTCCATAACCCTTGTGACAAGTGTACGGCTCGGATCGTGGCACGATATTCAAGAAACGATCCTAGCGGCTCTACTTTATCTATAAATACCCACCCCCCTTTGGCTTAAAAACCCACAAATCTGATTGAAAAGACTCTAAGTTGGAACCTTCGTTTCATACCTGAGCTATTTTAATCTGGGTTAGCATTCGGGGACCCTGGGTAAGTATTCTTTCGTTCTTTTCCTTATTTTACTGCTTTTCGAGTCAGAAAGTCAAACTTTGTTTGACTTTCAGCGTTGACCAGTAATGGTCAATGCGAAGTTCGTTTGAACTTCGCAACGTGATTGTAATCACGATGGTCATAGTCCCTTGGGACTATGCCTACTGATTACCACGTTGTCTAGGGTCGTAGGGTAAGCAATCTGATAAATCGCTTATACCTCGAACCCGACCCATTTGGTCGATCATTAGGATCCGACCAAATACATTAAGTGACCATAGTAGGTAGGGAATAACCTTCCGAGGTTATACCCTATGGTCACATCGTTTAAGTAGTTGTATGATAGGTAGTTTATATGCCTTAGGTAAATTACCAGAATACCCTTTTCATGTATAATTGGTAATTAAGCATATGTAACCTAAACCTTTGTCACATAACTGATTATGTAACATGTTTAAGGCATATAACACTTGTCATAGGACTAGTTAGGCGGTCCGAACGCGTTTCACGCGAACGACGCGTTAAAGTAGCATAAGCTACCTAAACGGGTCGTAATGGGTCGTAGACACTTAGGTTAAGTTTCATTTAGTATGTAGGCTTTGTTAAACCAAAAGACACGAGTCTCTACACTCGTTTGGTTTACAAACCCTAATGCTACCCGATCCTCCGATTTAGGTCCGGTTTATTAATGTAGCTACCTATACTAGGTGCCGTTTGATATCCGCGATCTCTAGCATTGTTTAGTTTTTACTCAAGGACTACTGAGCAATCTCAGGTGAGTACATAGACCCCTCTTTTACTGTTTTCCAAACTGTTTTGGGGTGGAACACATGTGCCTACTTGTTACTTTCATGCTTTCCTGTTTTCACATCATATACATGCTATGTTCGTTAGTACATTATAGTACATGATTTCATTACTTTTCATGCTAGGTGTGCCCATTGTGTGCATTACTTAGTACATTGTTTTACATTACATTTCATGCTAGGTGTGCCCATTGTGTGCATTACTTAGTACATTGTTTTACATTACTTTTCATGCTAGGTGTGCCCATTGTGTGCATTACTTAGTACATTGTTTTACATTACATTTTGTTGCATATGCTCATCCAGTATATGAACACATTATATTACATTTTGAACCGTTGTATCTATGAACCGTTTGTATCTGTGAACCGTTGTACCTGTGAACCGTTTGTATATGTGAACCGTTGTATCTGTGAACCGTTGTATCTGTGAACCGTTGTATCTGTGAACCGTTGTACCTGTGAACCGTTTGTATCTGTGAACCGTTGTATCTGTGAACCGTTTGTATCTGTGAACCGTTGTATCTGTGAACCGTTTGTATCTGTGAACCGTTTGTATCTATGAACCGTGTGAACCGTCTTTGACCATACATAAACATTTCTACAACTGTTAAACGTTACTTTAGTGTTTTGGTTTGATTAAGTGATTAAGTAACGATGCGTGTGTAATATGATACAAGCATGGTGGATACGCCGCTGGTACTTCCTATATATAAGTGTTTGTATGGTATTACATATCGTAGCGTTATTTGAATCATTTCAGTTTGATACATATAACATTTTATTCAAATACCATACTTTTCGCAAGACATTGTTTTACAAACAACTTATCTTATACAAACTCAGTTTACATGGTTATTCATTTAACCATACATTATTCACTTATTTATACATATCATCTGAACTCATTGTTTTTCAAATGATTTACAACACAAAGCAAATTACAAGGTTCATGACTAAACACTTTCTCAAACATAAGTCATGAAACCTATTTTCACAAAACCTATGTATCTCACAGGCATTTTTATGCTGACGTACCTATTTTCACATGTGTTTTTCAGGAGCTGTTGCATAAGATGGTCAAGATACACATAGGCATACTTGGGCTTTAGTGACAATAAAAGATGCAAGACTAGTTAATTAAGTTGTATTTCCTTGTTTGATAAGACATTGTTACACTTTTAATCAATAAAACAAGACTTCAATTGCCATGGATTTGAGACAATTAATTCTGTTACAACACTCCCCGATGTTTCCGCCACGTTTAGTATGTTCCACGTGGTCGGGATGTGACATCAACTGGCGGGTTAGCGTCCTTACGCTTGTTGGCATTACTCACACGAGTACCCTTCTTGAAGTTGGACAATTTCCGCTTGTTTTCTCCAGACGACTCGACATGAGTCTCCTTCTTATTTCCATCAGAGATTGAGAACTTGTTCTGCCTAATCGCTTCTTCCGTCAATGCCACACTCAGATCAATAGCCTCAGTGATCGTTGGAGGCTTTGACGTCGTCACCATGCTCATGATTTGGGGTGCCAATCCCCAAATAAAACGCTCGATACGCTTGAACTCCTGATCAACCATGTAAGGAACGACGCAAGATAAGTCATGGAATCTCTTCAGCAATCTTAGGACCATCCATCTTAAGATTCCAAAATTCGATTTCCAATTTCTGGATCTCAGCCCTTGAACATTATTTCTTGCTCATAAGTTCCTACATCTCATCCCAAGTCATAGCATATACAGCTTCCTCTCCTAAAGTCTGAACTTGGACGTTCCACCATGATAGAGCTCCGTCTAGGAAAAGTCCAGAAATGTAGGTGACCTGGTGCTCCGGCGCACACTTGCTCATTCTCAGCACAGAATCAGTTTTCTCAACCCATCTAACGAAAGCTACAGCACCTCCAGTGCCGTCAAAGTTTAGAGGCTTGCAGTCCAGGAACTGCATATAGGTACAGCCTGTACAAGCAACATCATTCACAGAAAGCATTAGCAAACGCACATGGAATATCCAAACGTAACGTAATGTGTCTTTAGTGACTTAAACATTACCATGAGGTAGGTTACTTCCTAAGGTACCTCCGCTGTGCTCAGAGCGCAAGGCCTCGTGTTGTGCGATTGCTTGTGAAATCCGTTCTTGTAGTTCCGCCTCTGTTGTGGGCAACTGGTTGTTTCTTCGAGGAGGCATCTTCTAAAGAATATTGTATAGGTCAGGTCATATGTATATAATTATGTTAAGTATGTAGTACGCGTATGTAGTAGCATTTATCAACGCATGCAAGCATATAACATCACATTCATGTTAACAATGTATAATTCAACAGTGTATATAATGAGAACATTGCGTTTGAGCTTTCATAAATCATCGACCACAAATACAGTTACATGTTCTACAAATGTATCGTATCACATCAAAAGGGACTACAGGGTCACATCACCCTTGTCCAAAATGTCTATCAGTCTACAACAGTCATATTCAAAAAGTGGTCTCCAAAAGGCTGTGCAGGCTAGGCTCAATAGCGATACTCTCATCAAAAGCAAGCTACCTATATAAAACCAAAAACCGGCTATGCTGATGGTGGTGGTGGAGGAGGAGGAGGTGGAGGAACAGGAAGCAAACTGCGCACATGCGCGAGCTCCTCCTCAAGATCATAAATGTGTCGCAAAAGATAGCTGATCTGCTGGTCCATAGTGAGAAATCGAACATCAAAATCTGGATAAGGCAAAAGAGGAGCAGGTGGAGTCGCAAAAGGTGACTGACATGAACAAGATAGAGGACGTGGAATCCTCTCAAGCTCCATAACTCTACGACACAAGATCTCCTGCTGAAGCTGCAATGACAAAAGTAGCTCATCCCTCGTGTAACCAATAAAGTGGGAGGGATGGTAGGGATCAGAAACTGGCATAGTGTTCGGTGGAAACCATATGAATGGCTTGCCTAGCGGTGCAGAAGTAAAATGAGCAGTCGGTATACAATGAGGTATGTGAGAAAAAGCTGCTGACACGTGTGGAACATGGCTAGGCTGCTGACTAGATGGACCTTCCCCTGGACGGGGTGCGGGAATGTCCTGTAAGAAAGTGACAGGTAGGTCGGTGCGGTGAACATTAGACACAACCGGGTGAAAAGGGGCGACATCAACAGGTGCAGGTGCATGTGTAGGTGCAGGTGGGGGAGTGACTGGCTCAACAAAAGGGGGTACATCATCATCATCGTCTATCCACCCATTGCTGGTGAACGAGTATCGGGGGGTCGATCTGACCGAAAAAACCAGTAGGGTCAGTGGGTGCAGGATTCGAATCGGGTACAAGTGGTGCAACAACAGGTATGCCAAATGGTACGGGATCGTGACCAGGTAAAGGCTCAGGTGCAGGTATCGGCTCAGGATAAGCGGGTGCATCAATAGGCTGATCGTCAGGGGCAATGTCTAGCTCAAGGTCAAGATCAAATTCATGTGGAAGAGCAGGTGTGACAGACAGGGCCATGTCAGAATCAGAATCAGTGGGGTAACGCTGCAATCCCAATGCATGCAAAGTGGTGGATGACACAGACTCGAAAGAATATGGAACAAAATGATCAGGGGAAACCTCAATAACAGGAACCTCAACGAGTGGAACAGTAATGACATCATCAGCTGGAACTCCATCACCCTGGGCATCATCAGGGGGACCATCAATGAAAAGATTGATATCATCATCAGATACGTCATCAAAAGGCAAATCCTCGAGAGGAAAGGCCGCAAGAGGCAAAGGGGAGAGGATCAGAGCCACGACGTGCTCACCATCGGGATGTCCGAGGATGAGATGGTCCTTGTCAGGAATAGGAGTAAGAAATGGATCCTCGTCGGGTAGACCATCAGCATGCGGTACATCATCGCCAAAGTCGGGTAATGCAAAAGGCTGGAAATCGTCATCGTCATCTGACATCATCTCTGGGTCACCCTCAGTGTTGGGGGTAAAAATCTTAGGCTCTAGGACAATCTCATCGTCTGAAACGATAGCCATGGGGTCGACAGTATCAGACAATCCACCCTCAGACGAAGACATAGTGTCTGTAACAAAACAATCACAACATATGCACATATATCAACAATCATCAATAAGCATGTAATTAACAATAATGTATTCACGTATTCGTCCAAGTCTTCCCAGACTATCCCACCCAGTCTCTCAGACTGAACTACCTAGTCTCTCAGACTAAACCTCCCAGTTTCTCAAACTGAACTACCTAGTCTCTTAGACTGTACCACCCAGTCTCTCAGACTGAACCATAAACATAAACTTTGAAGTGTGTTTCGTGTCTTTTGTTTGTACAAATGTTTGTTTCCTGGATCTGGGCATTTCATGTATGCAATGAAAACATGTTTGTAAAAACGTTTTTGTGAGAGCCCTAATGATTATAGTCTAGACTCAAGAAGAAATCCTAGTTCGCTACAATCGAAGCTCTGATACCAAGCTGTCACACCCTGACTTTTGCGGAAGCGTGATTATGGTGTGACTTTCTTAATACCATTGCATTCAATCATAACATCCACTATATGATAAAACCATAAAATTTGTCATCCATTAAATATGTTTAAACATAACGACATTGTCTTGAAACGTAGACTTCAAATTCAAGTTTTACAAACCATACGAATTGTTTTAAGAGTTCACTAAGTACTCATCAAAATACATTAAATAAAACCAAGGTTTGAAAGACGTGTCTCGTCCAGGAATAAGACACCCAACCCAAACCTCAAAACCATGGATGACATCTTTATTCACAACGCAGCATAAGACTCCCAACGCCCGCCAGATCCACTCACTAATTCCCTGAAATATATGTATTTTGAAAACATCAACAAAAGTTGAGCGAGTTCATGTGTTTGTTTGTGTGTATGAGTAAACCTTTGAATGTATGTCTGTATGTATGTAAATCCTGGTATGAAAGCAACAAGGAAAACAGATCACCAATGGTTTGCAAGGCCATTGATATGTGTGAAGTGATGCAGGAAAACTCAAACCTAGCAGATTTGTCTCCGGGAATAAGACATAGTCACCACATGGGCCACCCTGGTCATCATGGGTGTGGGCTCGCTACACCCAAATAGATCTATCACTCATGTCCCTTGGTCCTACAACGAGGATTAATGGCCTAAAGTGTTGTACCCACCACTCACATGATCAAGTAGTACCCTTCCTTAGCTAACCATACCATGTATAAAACGTTTGTAAACCATTGTAACATGTATTTCACCCCCGAAGTTATAAAACGGAAAACAATTAAAAGAAAAGGGGGACATGAACTCACAGTCTTGCGTCTTCAACAATCGTAACTCGTACTTCTCCGGTGAACACGACTACCTACAACGTACTAATGTCTATTAGACGAACGGGTCATACCTTGACTTAGTGTTAACGTTTCCGAGTTACGTTTCTTTTATGCTTCTGATATTATTCCAAGTTATATAATTATTGTCAAAATAATTAATATTTCAACTTAAATTATATTTATTAAATTTTGGAATAATTGTTGAATAATATGTATTAACTTAATACTTCCCAAGTAGTGATACTTGTATTTCCTTCCCAATGATGGGGGTATCTTCTACATGTGTATTCGCATTCTTGTATTTGTATATTTTGCCATGTATTGGCGTCGAATTCCGGTGTGTATTTATACGTGTGAGAATACATATATTATTGTATTCATTAAGTATTCATATACTTAAATTTATTTTATACTTCCCGGAATATTATTTCTAATAAAAGTCCACCAATATACATATTTCCAAAACATATATATTTAAGAAATATTACTTAGAAAAATTATTTGTGATTTTTCTTTTGGCAAAAATATTTGTAGTTCCGAAATAATATATTTTCAACTGTAACTTAGAAAATATATATAAACTTATTTTTATCCAAAAGTAATGTATTTCAAGTGTACTCAAGAAAATATATATATTTCCCAAAAATTATATATCTTCCAGAAATTCCAAGAAAATATATTTTTACTTCCCAAAAACAATATATTTTCTCTTTTTCAAAAATATGATATAACTTTGTAATAATTGCAAAAATCATATTTTCATTTCCTTGTGTCCAAAATGTTATCTACCAAAATATACTTGCGAATTAGGTTCCGGAATATTTTGTAAGTTACATTTCTTGTTCTGTTTTGCCAATATTTTGTTTGTAACTTGTATATTGATTCCGTGAGATATTGGTAATATTTTGGATCGTAATTCTTGGTGTTTTAATGTGTTATATTATTTCAAGTCTTAAAATAATATAACTATTACACAAAGTATACAAATAATCACACATATGTGTCTTTAATGTATATATATATATTCTAAATATATTTTTAGTCACTTTTATTTGTAAAAACCAACCTCCAATATTTATATTTTTTAACCAAAATTTATGGCAAAGTTTATGTAACAATGTATGGTTTAAAATACACTTGGTTTGTTGGGATTGAACCCTACCAGAGGAACAGATAATGTAAAGCCAAAACCAGGTCACAACAGTGGATTCACAATAAGCAGTTGTTTATACTAAGTCTTCTCCCTTGAAAGTGATTACAACAGCTGATGGACTTATATCCACTGCCCAGATACGACTGCTGCTCAGCATAACTACTGATGAAGCTCAAAGACTGCTGGTAACTAAGCACTGCTGGTACAAACTACTGATGACACAACACTGCCCAGCCAAGGACTGATCAACCTTGAGTAAAGCACTGACATAAAGGAAGAGCAGCTGTTTAGTGAATTATCTGTTTTATGTGTAGGCAGTGGTTAGGATTAGCAGTGTTTGTATAAGGACAGTAGATACATGTTGTAAGGTTGTTAGACGTCGCTTTCATGGTGACGTCAGCTGAGGTACACCAGTGGTTTGGTTTGCCTATAAATGTAACAGTACCCTGTACTGTTACATTTGATTGACTGAGCGAGTTCTTCTCCTCTAGTCCAATCCTTTCATCTTGTGTGCAACCATCCTTGGGGTATCAAGCTGAGGGGGAGCTTAGCTTGTAAGCATGCTTTGTAATCTTTTGATTGACTTTGTAATCGTTCGACTAATGCAAATCATGTGTTTATCAAACTATTTTTCTCTTTGATTGTGTTTATAAAGTTTGTTGTTCATTTCCGCTGCACTTAACATGTTTTCATACTCATTGAATGTTCAACTTACACAAACTAACACAATCATGAGAGCTTCAGATCCTAACAATTGGTATCAGAGCTTGGACAGTCAAATTCGATCTAACAATCAATTTGACATAACAGTTCGGCTCAGAATTCATTGATACTAAGGTTGGTTATATTCAGTTGAAAAACAGAGTAACGAGTAAATCATGATCAAAATGGTTATTCAAAAACTCTGTACATCAACCAAGATGTCATATGACACACAAATTTCACACAACAAGTGATTTCATGCATAAGACACTCATGGTTTCTAGATCTGAAACTATATCTGTTAAACTATGAGTCTATTTTTATTTTCTAAATTGATTTCAGTTGTTGATGTGCAAATCTGTGATGTCTTCACTAAATACTAAAGTATGAACCTCAGATTAACAAAACCTATGTTCGTAAAAACATTGATTGTTTTGCTAAAACAAAAGAGGGAAATTAAAACTTTAGTCATTCAGATCTTATGTGTTGAAAACAGGTTGAGTTCCTCAAAAGGACAAAATCAACTATGTTAAAACACATTAAGAAAATTCACAAAAACTCTGAAGTGTGTTTATCTCAAAACTTTTGAATTCACAAAAACTCTTGAATTCAGAAGAAAAGAGTATAAACATAAAACACTTATGAGTTAAAATTTAGGGTAATAATGGTTATTTAACAATTGGTTATTAAACAACTGTGTGCATTCATCTGATTCAGGAAAAGGTTTTGATTCCAATGAATGAACTCCAAAGAGGATGAGACAAATGTTAAAAAATTTATCCATGAGTCCTCATGATTACAATCAACTGACAATAAAATGGTTCCTAAGAGTGGTCAAAATGTATTTAAAATTTCAAACCACTGACCATTTTCAACAACTTGAGAATGATATGATTATGTTTTCTTTTGAAAATACACCAGATCCTTTTTGATACTGTTCTCAGAAAATCCTTTAATCATTTTTTTCTTCAAAGGATTTTCTCGAATAACCAGGATATATTGTTCATTTTTTTTGAATAATATATTTGGAACTTTTGCTTGTTTTTGTTGGCAATAGTTTCAGTTCCTTTCAGGATGTAATACCTTATTTTTGTTGGTATTATTGTCCTCATAAATGGATCAAAAGGAAATGGTACTTTTGTCAAGATCATGTCATACTCAGGTTTGCTCCTGAATTTTTATCAAATGTTGATTTTAAAATGTGCTTGAATTACTAGGGTACTCATGTTTTAATTGAATATTAAATGAAAATGAGTTGCCTTAGCTAAAAGTTTTCATCATCTGGGGTACTAAACCACTGTCCTTCAAAGTTGACATGTGGCAAAACCTTGAATGAAAATTCTCAAAACTGTTGCTGAATATTTGTCCTTCAGATCTGTACCATTTACCCTAACCACTGTTTGATCAAACGTCTGATCTCTAAACAATGTCCACTGCTGAAAGTTAACCACTGATCCCTCACTTTCTTGACAAGCACTGATGTTCAAAATCAGTGTCCTATCCACTGATATGCTATCCACTGATAGTAAAAATCATCCACTGCCCAAAATTTTTACCGTTGTAACCACTGATGCTTGATACGTCAGTGGCCCTTAAAACAACTGCTCTTCATCCTTCATCCATTTCATCAGTGTTTGACACGTGGTCAGTTTTTAGCCTTCAGATCATAATAACCGCTGCCACATCAGCGATCATTTTTTTCTCCTAAATAAAACCCTGCCCTAAACCCCAAACAGGGTTTTACACTGTCGAATTGAATTCCAAAATTCTCTTCTCAAAGCAGTTTCCAACCCTTCTTCTCCAAAATCTTCAAAATCATTCTTCGTTATTCTCTGCAAAAAATGACAAAATCAAAGTCAACATCAAAATCAAAACCAAAATCACCACCACCCTCCAATGAGGTCGCTCAAACGACCGAAGAATCAATCGAAATACCATACAAACAATCTCACAACTATTTGAGTTTACTCACAAAACTCAAAGACAACCATACTTTCGATTCCATTCTCGACACCATATCTACATCAAGGTACAAAACTTTGTTGACAGTAGACGCTCCCATATATCTGCAAACCCAGAGAGAGTTCTGGAAAAATGCTGTGCTTGAAAAACAAGATGACAAGACCGTAGCCATTAACTCCTCGATACAGGGAAAAGCAATCAAAATCACACCGCAATCAATCTCAGAAGTCTTCAAACTCGATGATCTGAAAGGTAAAACTTCCTTTGACAAAAACGAGTTAAAAGCTGATTTTCTGAAAAGGGGATATGCAGAAGAATCAAAGGTAGATACCTTCCAAAAAGGTTATTTCCCGTCTGCACCCAGATTTTTATTTCACACTCTTTTGATGTGTGTTTCAAATAAAACAACATCTTTTAACGAAATACCATTGAAGATTCAATGCCTGGGCTATGCTATTTTAAACAATAAAGATTACAACTATTCCCAGGAGATCTTCAATGACATGGTAAAAAATGTTGATAGCAAATCATTTCTTCTTTTTCCAAGATTTCTAAGCTATTACTTTAAACAAAAATTTGAAAAAGAGGATGAAAATTTGCCCAAACAAGGTGTCCATTTTCAAATAAAAAGTTTAACAATTGAAACATTTTCAAGAATGATGGCACCAATAAAATTAAAAGGAAAGGTGCATGAGCAGACTTTAGAAACTGCCACTGATCCTCAGGCAACTTCTGCTGAGCCCACTGCTCCAGGTGATTAGAGCAGAACAACCACTGCTCTGAAACCCACACCTGACATTACCAAAAAGACCAAAAGAAAAACATCCAGAAAACCCACCAAACCCAAAACAAAGGCAACTCTGGAAGATGAGATCCCAGAGCAACTGCCAGTGACAACACAAAAGTCACCACAAACCACTGCTGCTACTTCCTCACAGCAGTTGGAAGAAAGATCTCAACCCATGCCTACAACTCCTCCTGCATCCTCACAAAAGGATCAGGTTGTAAGCACAGGGACACCACAATATGAAGCTCTGAATCCACTCGGATCCATCTTCCTCAGTCCTGATCCCAAGGACATGTCTCTTTCAACACCTATACCCTCACCAATCATAATGCCACAATCCATGCTACCTTTGTTGCATGCAGCTGCTATAGCTCAGACACAAACCAGTTCCTCTCTATCACCTATTACTGAGAGTATACCCCCACAAGTGACTGGGTCTGATGCTACTACTCCTGCTATCCCAGCAACAATTGAGGAGGTTACACCCCCTGAGTTACAAGTAACTCTCGGTGGTAGTTCAAGTGGAGCAGCAACTACAACTGGTGGATCAATAGATCTTCAGTTGGACAGTTGTTTCATAAGTAAGACTCCCTTGAAGGCAATTTCTTCCATGGGAACTTCAGTAACCACCAGTGAGTTGGATCTAACCACTGGTACCATCAAAGGTTTATCGAGTGTTGAAGAAAAAAGTCCCTAGTACCAAGAACAAGGGGCATCAATGGGTGATTCTTGGGACTCAGTTCCTAAGTCAAACATTGATATAACCACTGCTGGTGGGGACTCAGATGATCCTACTAAAGTAGGTGATGATTCAAAATATCAGGAATTGACGGACAGAGTTGAAAAACTTGAAGATTCAGTTGCTGAAATTAAAGATATGGTGCAAGAGATTTTAAAGGCTCAAAAAGCACAAGCCACTGCTGTTCCTGCTCAAGGACCTGCACAACATGCATTTGCTGCAAATGAGCTTTGGAATATTTTTCAACCCATGCTTGAAGCACAGCAACAGATGGCTGATAAAAAGCATGTTATTCAAGTACAAATGCTGACCAACATGGTGGAATCAAGGTTTAAAGATACTCAAGCAGATATCAAGGCTATAAAGGCTAGCATTCAAAGTGCCTCTGGCAAAGTTCCTTCTTCCATATCATTTCTTGTTAACCCCCCTTCAGATAATGCCAAAAAGGGGGAGAATATCAAGATGTTGGGAAAAATGAATAAAATGGGAATAGAACATGGCCTTTGTATTAAGCCTGAAAAAGAAAAAGAAAAGGAAAAACAGGTCTCAAAACCTGTTAGTCAAACAGCTGATACACCAGTAGTTACAAAAACTGCTGACAGTAGCCAAACAGCTGCCATGTCATCAACACACACACCCTCAACACACACCACTCTACCACACACCACCACAACTACTGCTCCACCACCATCATTTACAATCACACCATCACCACTGCCTCTTGTCATAAAACAGAAGACAACCGATGTTACAACATCTGTTGTAATGACAGCAGCGGTTGAAGCACCAGTTGTTTCAACAGTTGTTTGTCAGACACTTTCCATCATCCAAACCACTGATCCACCCAAAACATCATCTGCCCTTTCTTCATTAAAGAGGAGAAGGAATCTCATATCAGATGATGATTCACCACCACCATCACCATCATCAAAAACTACCTCACCACCATCATCCCCTGCTCAAAAGCAGAAGACATCTGCTGACATATCAGCATATGTAATGACAACAGCAGTTGAAACACCAGTTGTTTCAACAGTTGTTAGTCAATCATCCACCACTGCTCTTACCTTCTCTACATCACAACCAAAGCTCTTCAACAGAAAAAGAAAGCCAATCTCTGCCGATGAGGGTATACATGATCCTAATGCTGCACAACATCCACTGGAACTTGAAGCTATCAAAAATGAGATGAGCCAATTCTATACAGAAGAAGATCCTTCAAAAAGAAGATTCTCCTCACTCATAGGTTACATGCCACCAGATGATATGGATGACTACCTCAAAATCAAGGCAAGGCAAGCTAAACTAAGAGCTAAAGTTGAGAGTGAACGTGAACGTTTAAGCGAAGATGGCATTGCTAAAAGACTGGAGTTCTACTTCACAAAAGTAAAGCAGATAGAAGAGTTTGCACAAGACCTAATCAAAGAAAAGGCTGATCAAAAGAAAAAGTTAAGAAAACAATATCTAGCCTACATCATGAAAGAGAAATTCTATCCTGCTGAAGAACAACAGTTCGAAGAATGGCCAATATTCGCTCTAAAGCATGAGGCAGAAAGGATTGAGAAAATCAAGAATGATCCTACAAAGAAGAAGAATGCTCCAAACTGGAACAAATTCAAAAAGCTCATTGCTGATCTAACTACTGAGTATAAGAGAAAGAAAAAGGAGCTGGTGGATGCAAAAATGGACACTGCTGAAGCCATATCAAAATGGTCAAAACAGCAGACTGATGAAGCCTATGAAAGGCTAAAGAAAAGAAAGATAACTGTTTCAAGCACCTCAAAGAAGCATGAACAAAGAATGAAGCTTGAACAGCAGATAGAAAACCTCAAAACACTGTTCCGGTCTACCTTTGTGACAAACCAAGAAGAAAAAGAACAGTTGACCAGTGAAGAGGTGAAAGAAAAGGAGGTTGAGTACTTCACAGAATCCATCATGAAAATGGGTCTAAAAGAAGAAAGCTCAGAAAAAATTCAAAACCTTTTTTAAAAGGATGTTAACCAAACCTGCATCACCAAACACTTCAACAGACATAACAGACATTGAAAGGCAGGAGCTGATTGAAAAAGAAACTGCAGAAGATATAGCTGCAGCAAATGATGTCATTGAAATGGCTTTCAAAAGAATGTCTGAAAGTCTGCAAGTTTTCTCAAGGCCAATATCTCAAAGCTCATCCGCAAATAAATCTCTCCCAAGAAATCCATTGGGTTTAAAAGTACTAAAGTGGCTCTCTGATTAAAAGACCCACGTATTGACTCTGGTCAGATCCAATGGAGAGGTGAAGTACATAACAAGGAAAGAAGCACTAGGCCTTAGTGTTCAAGATTTGCAGGATCTCCTTGAACTTACACTGTGTCGGGATGAGGATGATACAAGTTCCAAAGCATTTGAAGAAGAATTCAAAAGAAAAGCAAGGGAACTTGTGATGAGCAATAAAGATCCAAAATAATGACAGGTTTTGGCATTATCTGTTCCAGTGGGAGATTGTTGGGATTGAACCCTACCAGAGGAACAGATAATGTAAAGCCAAAACCAAGTCACAACAGTGGATTCACAATAAGCAGCTGTTTATACTAAGTCTTCTCCCTTGAAAGTGATTACAACAGCTGATGGACTTATATCCACTGCCCGGATACGACTGCTGCTCAGCATAACTACTGATGAAGCTCAAAGACTGCTGGTAACTAAGCACTGCTGATGACACAACACTGCCCAGCCAAGGACTGATCAAACTTGAGTAAAGCACTGACATAAAGGAAGAGTAGTTGTTTAGTGAATTATCTGTTTTATGTGTAGTCAGTGGTTAGGATTAGCAGTGTTTGTATAAGGACAGTAGATACAGGTTGTTAGGCTGTTAGACGTCGCTTTCATGGTGACGTCAGCTGAGGTACACCAGTGGTTTGGTTTGCCTATAAATGTAACAGTACCCTGTACTGTTACATTTGATTGACTGAGCGAGTTCTTCTCCTCTAGTCCAATCCTTTCATCTTGTGTGCAACCATCCTTGGGGTATCAAGCTGAGGGGGAGCTTAGCTTGTAAGCATGCTTTGTAATCTTTTGATTGACTTTGTAATCGTTCGACTAATGCAAATCATGTGTTTATCAAACTATTTTTCTCTTTGATTGTGTTTATAAAGTTTGTTGTTCATTTCCGCTGCACTTAACATGTTTTCATACTCATTGAATGTTCAACTTACACAAACTAACACAATCATGAGAGCTTCAGATCCTAACATGGTTAATATTTGTTTGAAAATATTTTACTAAGTGTTTGTATTTTTAGAAAATTTTTCCATAGTTTCCCTTAAAAATGGAGGTTTCCATGCATTCAAGCATATCATTTTCTTTTGTAAAATCACCACAATCAATCTACAATCAACACTAAACAACTTACACTTACCAATTTTGCCAAAATCATGCTTATTCCACTAATTCATGAACTTGAAAGTTTATGAAAAGTTGTAGTAACTTGGTAGTGTGTTTAGTGGGTTTACTTATCCTTCAAAGTGTGGTTGTTTATACAAAAACATCATTCTTGAAAGACTTAGATGTTTACAACTTGTAATCATGTTTTACAAAAAAGTTTCTTCATGTAATCTTCTTACTACACAAGTGTTTCTACACTTGTTTAACTACCAAAAATAGCGTTTGTTTATGTTAGAACCATGATCTACTAAAACTCATATTTTAAACTTGGTTCTTTTGGAAAACCATTCATAAATCTTAGATCTATATGATTATTAACCCACTTTGATTATTATTTTTCAAGAAACCAAAGTATTCTTCTCAAGTTCATGATTTAAGTGTGGATGATCTTTCATCCTACCACATTCTCACTTTCTCATGTTGCTAAACTATGTTTCTAATCATAATCTAGCAAGATGTTATGATGATCAACATCATTTCTACAAACAATCAAAGATCAACAAGCATACATTTCATAAACAACTTAGTTTCATCAAGATTGCTTCATAAATCAAGCTTATGTTCAAGTTCCATGCTTATGTTCTTTAGTGTTCTTAATGTTCTTAATTATGATACCACTTTAACCACTCAAAATAGAAGTAATATGGAGTGTACAAGGATCTTACCACTAGCTCAAGGCTAGGGATGAATCAAGAGGATAAAAGCAACTAGAGAAGGTCCTTCAAGTTCCAAGGCCACCAAGCTTCCTTGTATGGACTCTAACACCTTTGTAGGATCTTGGAATGGATGAAGAAAGTTGGATGATGATGGTGGTGGTGTGGCTAGTGTTCGGCCGAGAGGGAGAGCAAGAGAGGGAGAGAGATGAGTGTGTGAAGTGTGTGTGAATTATGATCTCTTGAGCTCTCATATCATTCTTATAACCATCCTTTCCATTTAACTCATGTGTAATGTGCCATAAAAAGTAAGAACAAGATCCAATTAAATATAGGAATAAAAGTTTGAGGTATGGTGGTGGTGGTATGGCCGATTGTAGGTGGGGGGGGGGGGGGGGGGTATGTAGAGTAGGTTTAATCATTTAGTTGCAATTTAGTTCAAATCCAAGTGTAGGTTAAGTGTTTTAGTTACTAGATATTTTGTATGGGGTATTATGATGTTCGGGGACCATAACTAGCTTGGAAATGTTAAAACAATGCTTCTAGTGTAAATTTGGTGTTTCGGGTAGTGTCCGGTTGTTCGGTTAGATACTGATTCGTTAAAGTGCTAAACCTTACAGTTTAGTGTGCTTTATGTATCTTTTTGTGACACTTTTAATTCCCGACACTTAGGAAAGCATTCAGGATCATTTTACCATGTTTCTGTGTAAACTTAGTATGTTAAAATGATGTTTTATGCTGAATTTTGCTAAATTCAGCACTTTGGGTGAGTTTTAGGCACTTTCCGGCACTTAAACTATCACCTAGAAAAGTAGTTTTGTGATCCTTACTTCCCTACACTCTATACTAGTGTAGTACTTAATTTCTGACTCATACTGGGTCTCAAAACACTGTCTATCTATGTACTGAACTCCATCAGCATTTTCCCGGTGTGTCTGTTAACTGTGCTAACTGTGCTTTGTGCATCTTTCATGTCAATAAAGTTCTCATGCAATTAATGATATGTCATTTGCAATATGTGATGCACATGTGTGTATAAAGCAATAATCAGAAAGCAGTTAATTGTAATTCAGCACAGTCATTAAGCACTTAATCAAGATTAATTAATTGTACGGATACCTGGATTTTTGACAGTTGTCACAAGAATCAAGTGGCACCTAGTATCGAATAACTATGTTAACAAGTCGGGACCTAAATGGGGGCATCGGATAGAATGAGGTCTTGTAAACCAAATGAGTGTTGGAACTCATATGAAATGGTTTAACAAAGTCTACATACTGATTTGGAATGAAACCTAAGTGCTTTTGACCCGTTATGATCCATTAAGGTAGTTTACGCAACTTTAATGTTTCATTTGCGTAAACACGCGTTCGGATGGTTAGATATAAGCTATGATAAGTCTTATATGCCCAAACATGTTTGAAAATGTTATTACATCAGTTTATATGTCGAAAGTTTGATTACATATGCTTAAAATGAATTTATGCGCAAAAAGGGTATTTTGGTCATTTTCTAAGGGCATATAAACGACTTATCATATAACTAACCAAACAAAGTGACCATAAGGGTTGGATTCTAAGATCGACCAAATGGGTTGGATTCAAAAGTCAAAGCGGTGGTCAAGACCGCTCGACTTACGACCCTAAATAAGCACTAAACTAGAAGTGACGAGTTAAACATGTCAAAACATGTTTAACTATGTTGCAAAACTAATTTGGTATCAAAACATAGTGTTTTGATACACGAAAATAGTTCCATCGTAAAATGCACATAATTGTGCATTTTTGACTGAAACTTTGACTCGTCACTTCAACTAGTAAACGTGGTAATCAGTAAGTATAATCGCAAGGGATTATAACCTTGGTGATTATGATCACGTTTCAAAGTTCAATTGAACTTTGACTTGACCAAACCGAAAGTCAAACAGTAAGGCAAATTGTTTGACTTTTAGCTTAAAATAGCTAAAATAAATAAAATAGACGAGGATGAGAACTTACTTGTGTTTGGAAACACTTAAGAACTCAGGTGGGAGGCCTCCAAAGTATCTGGGTTCCATTCCACAGGAATCTCCGAGAGCTTGTAATGGACGAAGCACACAAGTCTTGCTACTCGATACATCCAGGTTCTGACAAGATGTATCACGATCTTAAGACCCTGTATTGGTGGCCTAACATGAAAGCCATTGTTGCTAAGTATGTTAGCAAATTCTTGACTTGTGCTAGAGTTAAGATAGAGTATCAAAAGCCGTCAGGGTTACTGCAGCAACCCGAGTTACCGACCTGGAAATGGGAGCAAATTTCCATGGATTTCGTAACCGGCTTACCAAGGTCACAAAGCGGGAACGATACCATCTGGGTAATCGTAGACCGTTTAACAAAGTCTGCTCACTTTCTCGCGATCAAGGAAGCCGACGAGTTTTCAAAGCTTGCAGCCATCTAATTGAAGGAAGTAGTTGCTAGGCATGGAGTGCCAACATCCATTATCTCTGATCGTGACCCATGTTTTACGTCCGAATTGTGGCAAGCTATGCATAAATCCTTTGGCTCACAGTTAGATATGAGCACCGCTTATCACCCGCAAACGGATGGTCAGACTGAACGTACCATCCAGACACTAAAAGACATGTTGAGAGGATGTGTTATTGATGTAGCGTGTGAAACGATATTGAAGATCAAACACGTTGATTCTGCGAATACCCGTGTTGCTCTTCCCCAACCCCCAATATTCAACCCAGAGGGCACAAAATTTGAAGTGAAAAATGAGTTATTCCAAAATTCAAGTTTGCCTTTTTCCAATTACTAGAGAAACATATAAATAGGAACAGAAATTCGAAATGGGCCTAAAAAAGACAACAGGCCAAACACAAGCCCAAAAATAAAATGACCAAAACACTTCAAAAAACATAAAAACGTAAATAACTAATAGAAATAAGCGTTTTTTTGGCCCGGACGATGACCCAAACCGCCGTAGGACACATTCGTTAACCTGGTCGCACGCCCAAAACGGACACCTGTAGCCCAAGTTAGAGCCATTTTAGTGAAGCCCCTTTTGTCACGCGATCTTGGGCCTCCAAATACAACATGGCCCACTCCTCCACACTTGGGCCCACATCAGTTATCAACATTGGAAACGGGTGGGAAAGACACTTACCACTGGTAGAATTTTCTTATAACAACAGCTACCACACTAGCATTCAAGCAGCACCATTTGAGCATTGTATGGATGTAAATGCCGGTCACCTTTGTGATGGGCAGAAGTTGGTAAAAGCCAAATTACCGGCCCATAATTCGTACTTGACACTACGTATAAGATTGCCTAGATCAGACAAGGCATGGCGGCAGCTCGTGACCGTCAGAAAAACTACGTCGATAAGAATAGGAAACCACTAGAATTCCAGGTCGGGGACCGGGTTCTACTAAAAGTTTCACCTTGGAAAGGTGTGGTACGTTTTGGCAAAACTGGCAAGCTTAATCCGCGACACGTTGGACCTTTCGAATGTACAGAGAGGATTGGTAAGGTAGCTTAAAGACTAAACCTACCTAAAGAGCTGAGTGCGGTACACAACGTTTTTCATGTATCGAATCTGAAGAAGAGTCTGTCAGATGAAACTGTTGTCGTTCCTTTTAAGGAACTCAATATTGATGACCAGGTACACTTCGTTGAGGAACCGGTTGAGATCATGGATTGAGAGATCAAGATCCTCAAGCGTAGCAAGATACCTATCGTTGGAGTTTGTTGAAACTCGCGCCGTGGCCCAGAGTTTACTTGGGAAAGGGAAGACCAGATGATGCGCAGGTATCCCCAGTTGTTTGCAAACAATACTTCCAACACTGAGGCTACAGCAGAATTTCGGGACGAAATTCCAAACTAAAACGGGGATGATGTGACACCCCGTGAAAACATTGTAACACACTAGCTTGTCAGTGGCTGCACTCTAAATTTTGGGACGAAATTTCTGGACACTTGGGGATAATGTGACACTTCGGGTTTTCCCGCACAACCTTATTGTATGATACGATTATCTGAAGTTATAAATGAAAACTTATGACTATAATTATGGTGTATTATGTGTATTATGTGATTAGTGTGTGAATTCCTTTAATATATTAATGTTACTATTATTTATAATGCAACCAAACAAGGAAGTTTGTGTAACCGCACACTTTCCTTCAAACCCGTACAAAGCTCCCTGGCTGCACACTACATCCTGACCACACACCCATATCAGGCTTGGGCCACCACACACTTAACTGGTCTAGCCCAAGGCCCACTCCAAACCCTAGCACAAGTGGCACACTTGTGGGGGGGAGCACATTTAATGTGTGCGGCTCCCTTGGGTATAAATGTCCTCTCCCAGCCTACATTTAGAATGTTTTAGGGCAACAATCATTTGTCATCAATTCCTAAAAACATTCCCTCTCCCTCTCTCTCTCTCCTTATCCACTTTCTTTCTGTAGAAACCCTAAACCACACCATCATTTTTTCTTTCCTCTTGAAGATCAACGGCAGCAACATCATTGTTCATTGGCGGCAACACGATTCTACACACTCTCTCTCTCATCCAATCGGTTAGTCCACTATCTTGTAAATGATGATAGTACATAGTAAAAGTGCTAGCTTGGTTAAAGATTTGTATGTTAAATAGTTAAACCTGAAGGATGCTTGATTCAATATTAAATGAATAAAGAACTTTGTTTGATTAATATCCATATGATGATATTTCGGTAAAAAATATTTGATGATCAAAAGTTGAATGATGATTGTTAAAGAAAGGGGGAAACTTTGATGAATATTGATATTTTAATGTGCTTGTTGATTGATGACTATTTTCTTGTAATGACCATTATATGTGGATATAATTGACAATGTTATTCGATGATAGTAAATAGGTGACTTCTATGAAGAATGATAATGAATCTTGTTTGAAATCGGCTAATGAAGATGATTAGAAGTAAGGATGATTTGTCTAAATCATGATAATTGTGTGATTGATGAGTTTTTAAATGCTAGATTGATTGGAATCAAATGTTGGAATAGATTCGATTTCATGACATAGTAATTGTTGTCGACTGGAATGATGATAAAATGGATTACCTGATGATGTCATAAGTGATATAATAATTGTGCTTGAAATTATGTGTTTGATTAAGTTAATCTGGATGAACATGAAATATGTACTGTTTGTGTAAAATGCCGCACACTAGCTAAACGTATCACCCGAGCAGCCTGATGTACAACACGGACTAGCAGGTCGGACTTCTCCTACGACCGCACACTCTAAGTGAGCAACCATCTAGTGCCTGTATGTACAATCTCGGGTGCCCCACGTACAAGATATTAGTGTTGGGTCGCACACTGGTGGACCGCACAACTGTCGTAGACACAAGTAATGCACTTGGAACAATTGCACAATGCATGACCGCAAACCAGCAAGAAGTCGCTCACTTGCTGGTGGGCCGCACACTCTTAATGGACTAATAAATTATTGGGCCTGGTAGTATGATGGATCGCACACTTGTAAACTGGACTTAAAGAAGACTAAGTCGCACACCGATAGTCAGGTCGCACAGTCTCTTTGGGCTACTGGTTAATTGGGCCGCACAGTTTATGTGGGCTGATTTAATTGACGGAACGCACACTTTTGATACACAAGGACTATACTTGCTACTACTTATTTATGAGACTCCCAACTTGCCTGTATAGACAGTACGTGAATACTATGTGTTATGTCTATGTGTCAACTACCTGCATACGTGATGTTTTACTTGAATACGAATATAATTTAACTCGGTAACCATAATAGGACGTGACTGACCAAAACCGTTAAAACAAGTAAATTACCTGCCGAGCAAACCGAGGTGAGTTAACAACCTTTTCTAAAAGCATGTGTTCCCGGTGACTGACTATCGCCTTATGTGGGATACAAACAACACTATCTCCTTGTGTGGGATACTAGTACATTCTCCATTTGTGTTGGACACTAAGTTAATTACTATTTATATTAGGTGCAGCAAGCGTACTAAACGAAAATCTATCACGAAAGTCCCTAACTATGATACCGATTAGTCACCGGTGCCTGACGAACGGGTTATTAGTTGATAGCGCTAATTAGGTCTCAACAACCTCACACCGTGCCTGGAGAGGATCAGTCGTGAACTAATAGACTCAGGCAAAACCGTCAATGATGATAGACATTGACAAAACGGGGCAAACAAACATGAGGTCACAGAGTATTCGGTATGATGCAGTTTATTAGCTTAACATATGGGGTAGCTCTCCATGGCATGATATAAATGAGTAAATTAACTATTTGAACAAGTTTTATGAAATTAAAACTGGACAACTCATGAACTCGCCAGCTTTATGTTGACACCCTACTGCATGTTTTGCAGGTACACCGTGACTCAGGAGCTTGCAGCTTGGGAGTGTAGTGGACATGCTAACCCGTGTTGGGTCTTTTTACAATAATCATGAACTTTAAACTTATGTTTCAAACTGTCTGTCTTATGCTTCTGCTGTTATTTTAAACTTGTTTTAGAACTTAAAACTATGGACTTAGACCTTATTAGTGACTAATCATATTTGTTTTGCTAAAACTATTTAGCTATTTTGATTGTTCAATATGATTGGCGGCTTGATCCTAGTCAGTCACATGCCTCGCGGTAGTACTCCGCACGTGGAAATTTCAGGGTGTGTGGCTTAAGGTTTAAGGTTTCAAATACATGTGTTTTTTGTCGCATGAAACAAATATATATATATATGTATGTATGTATATAGGTAGAGGATCATGTACATTAATCCAGAAGTGTGACAAGTGTATTATAACATTATATATAACACATATAAACACCGTATAACACTATGTAACACCATATAACACCATATAACACTATGTAACACTATATAACACTATATAACAAATATAACACTATATTTTTTCTGATAGCATGTCTATGATAGATGTATATTGTTATATAGTGTTATATAGTGTTACATAGTGTTATATGGCGTTATATGGTGTTACATTGTGTTATACGGTATTTATATGATGTTATATAGTGTTATATATAGTGTTATAATACAGTTCTCACACTTCTGGATTAATGTACATGATCCCTACCCTATATATATATATATATATATATATAGGGTCAGGATTTGGAGAAAACGGTGGAAAGTGTGAGAACAGTGAGAACTCTTATGGATCGTCCGATCAAAACAATCTATGGACTAGATTGGCGTGGTGGCGTTTTCGTAAATAACACCAATTCTATTAAGTGGGCGCGCTTCATTAAGGGTAAAAGGGTCTTTAGAGTTCTCTACCAAAAACACCAAACTAATGAATAAAACGCCATTACGGGCCAAAACACATCCTATATAAATAAAACATCTCAGACATTCATTAAACACACCCCGAACCGGAAACGCCATATTTACTACTATATACCATTCATCTTAGAAACGCCAAAAAACCCAAAACATCAAACACACCAACTCAAAAACGCCATATTTTACTATATACCAATCATCTTAGAAAACGCCAAAAAACTCAAACATCAAAGATTCCAAAAATAGACGTTTCTTTTAGATACACTATTTTCTCAGTAAAACACCAAAATGGCAAACATCGTTTCTTGTATATTCAATATTTTTCTACACGAAGTTTCGCAGAATGCATTCTCGGCTGAGGTGCTGTGACTCAATAACATTTTGCTACATTAGATGGACAAATTTTCAACAAAAAGATGTTGGTGTCAGACTTATGTCATTTTTTGTGTTTTGTTCTTGATGAATATTATAATGGCATGAAGAGACGAATGACACTGACGAGTGGTTTGAAGATAAACATGAAGATAAAGATGAACTTCAAACAAAAAACTCACGTCATTTTGTCCTTCCAAACGGCTACAAAAATGCTACTTCAACAACAAAAACACAAAATGAAGCATGCTAAAGTCAAAACGCCAGTGAACATGTTTCAAAGAAGAAAGATACCGATGATAGTGAAGATTTGGAAGATGAATTGTTTCTATTTTTATTTTTTTAATTTTAATTTTCTGTTGTTTGTTATGTATTTTTCAGCTAAGAACAAAAAATACATTATTTTAATAAAAACGCCAAACAGACATAATGATTGTGAAACGCCATCATGCCATAAAACACCAAACATAATGATTGTTTCTATTTGGAAGATGAAAATACATTATTTGAATTTGTTTATCTTTTCAAAATTCCATAATTGCCTGTCACATTATAGGCCTGCATCCTAAATGGCACAACAATTGATAGAAAAACAATAAAAACGCCGCGTATTTGTTAAATGCCAAAAAATGGAGAGGTGATGTAAGACGCGTTTAAAAAAAGAATATAAAAGGACTAAAAGGCCCCTCTGCCCTTCACTATGTTGCGTGACACGTGTTACGCGAGAATCCGTTCTCAGACTTTTGGGCGTTTTCTCCTGATTCCGTACCTATATATATAAATATATATATATATATATATATATATGCTTGTGTGTGTGTGATCGTATATCAAATTTGGCCACACTTTTCAAGTTGTGACTAGTAAATTTCACATTATTTTCTAAAAGGGTAGCTAAATGTTTTGAACTGCTATACAACGGTCACATTAAATATTAAAATACGTGGCTAAAAGTGTTTTGAAATGTTATAAATGACCTTTAGTCACACATTTAATAAAAAAAAATGTGGCCTTTAGAAATAGCGTGGCTAAAGCCCAGTTTTGGCGTTCCGATATAAATTTTGTTAACAACCAAGTTACATTCAAAATAAAGTGTTTTTTTTTAGTACTGTAGGCCATTAAAGTGTCCGTACAGTTCCAATACCTTAAAAACCGAACCGATTCTGATTGAATATTGATACCAATATTCGGTTTTATTAGTAGAATATTAATAGAGTATTCCTTTGGTATCGTAGGCTATACGAGTGTCGGTAGCGTGTAACTACCCTGGTGAACCAACCCAATATTGAACATTGGTACTAGAATCGGTATTCGTTTTTTTGTTGTTTTTAATCATATAAACCATATGTTGGTATCCTTTTAGGCATATTACAATTTATTTTAATATTTCGGTTCGCCCACTAGGCCAAGTGTTCACTAACATACGAGTCTTCGCCTTTAGATAACAAAAAGTGTCCGTCCCTTAGGTTGCCAAACTACGATGAGAGTTTCGCCTTTTGAAACGTCAGTCATGTAGGGCGACCGGGCCAGAAAAGAGTCAGAAAGGCTAGGATGACTCAAGGTTCAAATTAGGGAAAGGAGAATGAAGGGAAGAGGGGGCAGCCCTCAGCCAGATCATCCAATTCGCTCCAAGAGACAAGCATGGTTCTGTAGTCTAAGCAACTTCGTCACTTTCGTGTACCCATTGGACGACAGCCCTTTTGGGGTATCCTTAGGGACGGATTCACTCTGCGTAGATTGATTGTACGCAGAAAACCTTCCACCGGCAGGCGATTGGGTTTCCACATGATTTATGGTTACTCATGTCAGCATTCTCACTTCTGAAAAAGCTGATTTCAAGGTCTCATTGCTATAACGAGTGTCAGTAACATAATGAAGCGAATCGATTCGCACTGAATTCCCTCCGTGTAGGCTTACTTAATTATCAATTTATCATCTCAAATTATTCTTCTTTGATAGATGTTTTACTAGTATATAGACCATTGGCTCGTTGAATTTAAGGCTCATGACTATAGAAAAATGGTGATGGTAAATGATTCTTGGCAACAGTGAGTTCCAGTAATAATAGTATGAAAGTGTAAGAATCAATGTTTAGTATGATGCACGGTTTCTCTAGCTAGCAATAATAATGCAAGGTTTGTATTTATAAGTCAAACGCATTGAATATTGTATACGACCTTTCTATCACTGCTAGAAAATTGTCAAGTTTGTGACAACCAAATTTGTAGCAAATTTGTCTGAAATTGGCCTTACCCACAAATTTCCCACAAAAAAAATCATAGGAAATAAACTTGTGGGTAACCGGATTAGCTACAAAAATACGACAAAATCTGCTACAAAATTCCTACAAAATCTCTCATCGCAAAATTTGCTACAAAATACTAACAAATCGCTCTTCTTGCAAAATTCCTACAATTCTTCCACGTTTTTGCCTTTTTTGTATACTATTTTATGATATTTTAATTTTAAAATTAATAACATTATTAAAAAAAATATTCATAATTTTTTATTTTCTCGACAAAATTTCTACAAATTATAAAACTTTCTTGGGACAAAATTCCTACAAATTATAAAATTTATCTGCGACAAAATTCCTACAAATTATAAAACTTTCTTGCGACAAAAATTCCTACAAATCATAAAACTTTCCACAAGTTTCCTGCAAATTTATAAAGTTTCTCTAAACAATTTGCTACGAATTATCTACAAAACTAACGGTTTCCAACAAATTTCCCACAAAGTTATCAAAACAGTTTGCGACAAATTTCGTACAAATAAAAAATATATTTTTTAATGCAGCTACAAATTTCCTACAACTTAGAAATTAATATTTTCGACAAAACTCCTACAATTTTTTGCGACAGATTTGTGACAAAATAACAATATCTAAATTTTAAAAAAACCATTTTTTGTATAAAAAATGCAGCAAAATATAAAACATTCCAAAAAAATTGCAGCAAGCAAAATTATAAAACATTTCAAAACATTTGCAACAAGCAAGATTCTAAAACATTCCAAAAGTTTCAAAACATACAAAAAATCCAAATTAAGAGCAAGTTTTTTGATTCAAAACTAATCCAACATTCCAATACTTAACAAAATGATAGCTCTGTTTACTTCTTTCCATTGTTTTTCACCATTTCTTCCATATTTTTCGCCATGCGTCTTGGTCGGCCCGCTCTTTTTCACGCTCTTGTTGAAATAGTTCGAAACGAGCTTCTATGTTTTGTCAGGCCTCACGTTCTCTTTCTAGTTCCGTCTGAACTTTTTGAAGCTAAAAATTATAAAACCGTAATCATCACATATTAACCCGAACAGGTCGATCAACACAACCCTACAAAAATCTAACTAACAACGTAAAAATCCCTTTTAACAAAATACAAACACACATATATATTAAAAAAATGAAATATCATATTAAAATGTTGTTATTTATTTGTACTTAATTATTTTAATAACTTATGACAGTTATATAATAAATATTTCTACATCACATAAGTTGGGGTATCAAAAGAACTAACCTTATAAGTCCCGATCTTCTAATCACTAAATCACCAAGAGTAAACAACCAATAATTATTGGAATACAATATGAACCATAAATAACATAAATAAACAAATAGAAATAATAGAAATAAACAAAGATCTTGGACACAAGTTATTTGCAAATAGGTTCTGGTTGAAACGGTTCCGGATCGGAACGAATTTCGGGTCGGTCCAGGATCAAAAAAAAAAAAAAAGAAAAGAAAACGGGTCCACATCGTCCTCCTTATCATGATCAAACTCCAACGTTCAATACCATTTGATTCGGTCAAACCATAGTTATCAAAAAAATATTAAATAATTGAATGAAAAGATAAAATAGTAGCCTTTTTTGTAGGAAATTGGTAGCGACTAGTGTAAAAAAAAAATAAAAAAAAAAAAAAAAAAAACGGGTCCACATCGTCCTCCTTATCTAATATTTTATTTATTAAAATTATGTTTTCTTCTTAATTTGTTAAATAGTAGCCTTTTGTAGGAAATTGGTAGCAACTTCTGTCAATTTGCTACAAAATTTCCGACAAACTTATCATTTTATTTTTTAAAATTTTCTTTTTTTTTCTAAAATTGATAAATAACAAATAAAATAACATTTTTGTAGGAAATTTGTAGCAACTGGTGTAAATTTGCTACAAATTTCCGACAAATTTAATATTTTATATTTTTCAAAGTGGGCCTCACACACCTGTTTAATATTTTATATTTTTCAAACTGGTGTAAATAACATTTAATATTTTATATTTTTCAAACTGGCGTAAATAACATTTAATATTGGAAATGTCAAGAAGTGGGCCTCACACACCTGTGTTTTGCTGATGATCTGTTCCTATTCTGCCATGGTGACAGCCACTCGGTGACTACCCTCATGTCAGCCCTAGAGGAATTCAAAGTTACCTCAGGTTTAGTCCCTAGTATCCCGAAAAGTACCATCTTTTATGGTAATGTGGCCATGGAAGTTCAAGATGAGATCAACAGCCACATCCAATTCCGTGTGGGTGAACTCCCTGTGAAATACCTGGGTGTCCCCCTCATCTCCTCTAGGCTTTATCGCTCTCACTGTTCCCCCCTCATTGATAAAGTCAAGTGCATAATCCAGGATTGGAGGAACAAATCTCTGTCTTTCGCAGGTAGACTCCAACTTATCTCCTCTATCCTAAACTCCCTCCATGTCTACTAGTCCTCTGTTTTTATTCTCCCTATAACGGTCACAAAGGATATTGAGAAACTTATGCGTGGTTTCCTTTGGTGCAATGGGGAAATGAAAAGGGGAAAAGCTAAAGTCAAATGGAAGGACGTGTGCACCCCTATGAAACATGGTGGTCTTGGCCTAAAGTGTCTTCGAACGTGGAATATTGCGCTTATTGCTAAGCATATGTGGAACATCATCACTCGGAAAGACTCCTTATTGGTCAAATGGGTTCATACTTACCGCTTGCAAAATAAAAACTTCTGGGAAGTGGAAAGCAAAGCTGACACGTGCTGGGGTTGGAAAAAGATTCTGGAACTCAGGTCTACACTGAGATCTTATATCATCCACAAAATTGGAAATGGTCAAACTACATCTGCTTGGTTTGACAACTGGCACCCCTTGGGTCCCCTTAACAACATTCTCACATTCCGTAACATGTGTGAGGGTACGTTCTCGAGATGCTCTGTTGTTAGTGACCTATGTTTAAATGGTGCATGGCTATGGCCTTCCGACTGGCAGAACAGATTCCCGGAGTTATTTAACTCCCCGTGCGTTGATGTTAATACCTCTGCTTGTGGTAAAGTCTGTTGGAAAAGTTATTTTGGAGACCTCATGGATTTCAAGGTTAGTGAAGTCTGGAAAACTATCCAAGAAGTAGGATCTAATGTACCTTGGTTCAATTTGGTCTGGTTTAATCAGAATATTCCCCGTCGTGCTTTTATTTTGTGGCTGGCTCTCAAAGGGAAGCTGCAAACCCAGGACGTTATTGGAAAATGGCAAGGTTCGATGGCACTCAGATGTGTATTCTGCAATCTAACACCCGACAGCTGCAATCACCTCTTCTTTGAATGCAGTTTCCCTTTCATTGTTTGGCAATCCCTTAAGCCTCTTTTAAACTGGTGTCATCTGCCTGATGCCTGGTCCCCAATTGTGGCTCTTCTATGCTCTTCTACCCACAACAATGGTATATGGAGCACTATCCGCCGCCTCGTCTTGGGTGCTGCTGTCTATTATGTCTGTCAAGAACGGAATAGGCGTATTCATGAGCACAAGAATCGCACCCCTGAAGAGGTTACGAAACTGATCACAGATTCTGTGAAATTGAGACTGCTTGGTCTCCCGTTGGCTAAATCTGCCCATACTGTTCACATGGCCAGAAACTGGGACTTGTAGGGTATCCATTGGACCACTCGAAAAGACCCCCTCCACCCCTCAACATGATTCTGGAAACCTTCCTGTTTCTGACTGTGTTTTGGGCTGCTTCCCTTGGTAACAAGCTTTGTGGTTTGGGGTACGAGATTGCTAACAAATGGGCTGAGAAAACGATCACTCATTGCATGAAAATCCTTATCATTGTCACTCACTCAATTTATCTTTTTGTTTGGCAGGTTGGGTGGGAACCGGGTTGGGTTTGTTATTGCAGGTGTTCCCTTGTTGACAGGTTGTCTGGGTGGGTGGGTAGGTCTTGTATGTCTGCAGGCTGTTGTAATACTGTCTGGGACGTGTGGGTTGGGTCTGGAGACACAAGGGGGAGAAGGGTAGTAACCTATCATAGTTGTTCTCGGTGTTTATTGGTGGTTTGCTTCTTTCTCTTTGTTTCTTGGTCTCTAGGATTTGCAGCCTATCTTTGTTCCATGTTATACTTGGTTATCATGTGCTGGAGACATCAGGGGGTTCTAAGTTTTCTTTTGGTGCTGGGAATGCACATTCACCTGGGAGATATAAGGACGGTTTTGTTTTAGGGGGTTGTTTTTTCGGTGTACCCCAAATTCGTCCCATTCCCTTAAACCAGATCCCTGTAGGATTAGATTATGGCCCACTAATTTTGTTGTCTTGATTTTTTGGTTTACTGGGATTATCGTCTTTTGGGGTTGGGTTTTAACAGATTGGACTTCTGCTCTTGCTAGGAAACTGACCGTGAAGATATTTTGCTGCTGTTTGATGTACCTGGGTCTTGGTTCAAATGTTTATTGCTGGCAAGCGAATATTAAGACCTGGATACATCAAGTTTGGAGTGAAGATCGCATAGTCAACTATCAAACTGGCTGCAGAATGTCCCTTGGATATCCCGTTTATGATATTCGGCTGCTGTTGTTTCTTACGCTGCATCGAAAGGCTCAGATTTGTGATGGGGCTGGTGTTGTTAATCTCCTTTTTGGCAATATTCTCATGCTGTTCTTGGAGGATGTCTTTGACCTCGGTTTGCTGCTGATCAAAGACCACATAAGTATACTTGGATGGCTGAAAAGTGTTGTTATGTTCAATGCTCGGGTCTGGCCTACTGCCCTGGATTTGGTGGACAAGTTTCAACGTACGACTATTTGTGTTAAGACCTACCTTTATTCAAGGATCAAAGTAAAAAAAAGTCCAAACTATTGTTTGTGGCAGGTACATTCTGTCCGTCATATTGGGCATTTTATTCTGGGTTGGGAGTACATGAGGCCCAAGCAATATTCGGGTCCGTGTGATAACAACGTTTTTGGGCCGCCCTTCGTCCTCGGGCCGTCGTGCAACTTTTGTTGGTATGAGAAATTTGTTTGTATAAACTCGGTTAGGACTAGGTTTTTGTACATACCTAGAGTCGTTTCATTGTTTCCTATTTTTGGTCTCCTAAAGCTTGTTTTGGGAGACGACACGGGGGTATGCCCCTTTGGATGATGTAATTGTCTTGTTTTGTTTGTTATACTTTGTCGGGCTGAAAGCCCTTTACCCAAAAAAAAAAAAAAAAAAAAAAAAAAAAAAAAAAAAACATTTGCAACAAGCAAGATTCTAAAACATTCCAAAAGTTTCAAAACATACAAAAAAATCCAAATTAAGAGCAAGTTTTTGATTCAAAACTAATCCAACATTCCAATACTTAACAAAACGAGAGCTCTGTTTACTTCTTTCCGCTGTTTTTCACCATTTCTTCCATATTTTTTCGCCATGCGTCTTGGTCGGCCCGCTCTTTTTCACGCTCTTGTTGAAATAGTTCGAAACGAGCTTCTATGTTTTGTCAGGCCTCACGTTCTCTTTCTAGTTCCGTCTGAACTTTTTGAAGCTGAAAATTATAAAACCGTAATCATCACATATCAACCCGAACAGGTCGATCAACACAACCCTACAAAAATCTAACTAACAACGTAAAAATCCCTTTTAACAAAATACAAACACACATATATATTAAAAAAATGAAATATCATATTAAAATGTTGTTATTTATTTGTACTTAATTATTTTAATAACTTATGACAGTTATATAATAAATATTTCTACATCACATAAGTTGGGGTATCAAAAGAACTAACTTTATAAGTCCCGATCTTCTAATCACTAAATCACCAAGAGTAAACAACCAATAATTATTGGAATACAATATGAACCATAAATAACATAAATAAACAAATAGAAATAATAGAAATAAACAAAGATCTTGGACACAAGTTATTTGCAAATAGGTTCTGGTTGAAACGGTTCCGGATCAGAACGAATTTCGGGTCGGTCCAGGATCAAAAAAAAAAAGAAAACGGGTCCACATCGTCCTCCTTATCATGATCAAACTCCAACGTTCAATACCATTTGATTCGGTCAAACCATAGTTATCAAAAAAATATTAATTAATTGAAAGAAAAGATAAAATAGTAGCCTTTTTTGTAGGAAATTGGTAGCGACTAGTGTAAAAAAAAAAAACGGGTCCACATCGTCCTCCTTGTCTAATATTTTATTTATTAAAATTATGTTTTCTTCTTAATTTGTTAAATAGTAGCCTTTTTGTAGGAAATTGGTATCAACTGCTGTCAATTTGCTACAAAATTTCCGACAAACTTATCATTTTATTTTTTAAAATTTTCTTTTTTTTTTCTAAAAATTGATAAATAACAAATAAAATAACATTTTTGTAGGAAATTTGTAGCAACTGGTGTAAATTTGCTACAAATTTCCGACAAATTTAATATTTTATATTTTTCAAATTATTTATTTTGTTGTAGTTACAAATAATATAAAATTTTATAATTTTTGTAGGAAATTTGTCGAAAAGGTTACAAATTTTGTGACAAAATTGCTACAAATGCTTATTTTGTGGCAAATTTGTAGGAAATTTGTGGAAAAGTTTTGGGTTTTTTTTGTTTTTCTTTTTTGTCAAAAAATTGTAGGAAAATTGTAAAAAAAAAAATTAAGTTGTGGGAAATTTGTAGGAAACTTTTGTAGGAAAAAATGTAGTTTTCTAGTAATGTATGCTAGTGTGAAGTTCATAATCAAGTTGGCTTGCAGTCTATTTAAGTGCTTTTAAGCATTACAAAAATTGCTACTGTAAAACTACATCAGGCTAGATGTCCATGATGAACGGACCAAGTTCCAGACTCTTCTTTATTTTCATGGTGATCTTGTCTACGTTTCTTTTCCTTCAAATAACAGGTATCCAAGCACAAGTTGGACTTCTTCCTCCGAATGAAGGCAAGTAGTTATGTTCGTTAGTGTGCGAATAAACACTCACAACACTTTTTAATTCTGACTTGCACTAAACAATTTCAAGAAGTTTTTGCTGTATCTTGCAGTGGATGCTCTTAGAGAAATAGCTAAGCAACTGAGAAAGGTAGACTGGAACTTTAGTCTGAACCCATGTGATGGAAATCCCAACTGGAGAGCACCTTGGGGAAACAATGCACAGTATAGCAACGTTGTTAACTGTACTTGCTCTGGTGATGTTTGTCACGTTGTTAACATGTATGTTGTATATTAATTGTCTCATTTTGACATATTGTATGTTTTATATATGGGAATTTTTATGTCCTATATACAGAATTGGTGTTAAATGGGTAAATATCAAACTTAGTCTATTTGAAATTATCTTCATTAAAGATTATATCGTAAATACTTAGACTAGAATTTGTATCATTAAATTTGTGGTGAAACTTTTTCTTTTGTATTAACAGATCTTTGAAGGGGCAGGATCTTGCTGGTGTTCTCCCACCATCCCTGGCAAAGCTACCTTCAATTAAGATCATGTAAGACTTTGTCTTCCATTTGTATCATAATTTTGGGTTCAAAATTTTTATTAGTTCCAACACTTCCAATTACCATGGTTCATGCCATAATCAAGCTAGATCATACCGGTTGCTTCATGCAGTGATTTATCTTATAATTACCTTAGTGGAAACATACCTAACGAGTGGGAGTCAACTAATCTGGAAAAACTGTAAGCTTCTTTTGCCTCTATTTGTATAATTATTCGAATCTCAGATTGTTTGTAATTAATAGTAACTGTAATCTAGATCTGTCACGGGTAATCGCTTGAATGGAAGCATTCCTACATTTTTAGGCAATATAACTACACTTGGATACCTGTACAGTACCCTCTCTCCCCCTCTTCCTCTTTCATATGTTTCATAATATTGCAACTCAGATTGTTAATGTTTGTTTGTTTATAATGGATAAATGAATAGCAGTGGTCTAGAGAACAACATGTTCTCAGGAAAAGTTCCTGCTGAGCTTGGGAAACTAAAAAATTTGAATCTTCTGTAAGACCTTTGTACTCTTAGTACTATATTTTTATTGCTTATATATAGTTGTTGGGTATAATGATTGATAAATATTTATTATAATGGCTTATTCTGAAATCACAGGGTCCTGACTGCTAATAATCTCACCGGTAAATTGCCAGTGGAACTTAATAGTCTGACAAATTTGACAGAACTGTATGCACACGGCACCCTTCCAGGCTGACATGTTAATGCTCACATTTATCGGATGATGTTCTTTAATCGTCATCACTACTTTTCACCGTTTTGCAGCCGCCTGGATAGCAACTACTTCAGTGGGACAATCCCAAACCTTGGAAGCTTAACACGACTTCAGAAATTGTAAGTCTTGGTTTCTGAATATTAATTATGAAAGGTTCAACCGGATCAATAAAGAAACATGAACACCGAAGAATTTTGTGAAACAACAACTAACGACTCGAATTTTATTAAAGACTTAAAAAAATCCCAATCGTGCTCAAGGAAAAAATGACAGAGACACATGCTTCAAATACTAAAACACTTAAAATGCTAAAACCAAAACTTGTAGATAAAGAAAACTCCTAAACCTCCTTTACTTTGGATAAAAGACTTAATAGGGTTGGTCGTCTATTGTCAAAGACAAAGGTTTTCCAAACATCTACGTTTGAAGTTTTGGATTAAGTCCTACGGACAACATGATTAAAAGAAAGCTACCTTTCAAAAAACAGATAACTAACAAATATAAGAGTTGATTACATGATTTTTTTTTTGGAAATTGGAAGGGGCAGGTAAATGGACACCAGGCTGCGCCGCAACCCCCTTTTGAATAACAAATCTAATTCTACCGAAAACAAAACCCTGGTTCCTCCCTTCAAAAGGGTATGTCAGGAATTCATAGGGGCCTATTTTTTGGCAGAGATTGTTTCTCTCTTAAGCACATGACATAGGAAATCCCTGACCAAATCATGTCTGTATTTAAAGACCACTAGCTCCTTGTAATGGATCGCATGCTTCCCAAAGTTATCCAAACAAACCTTATGGGAAACTTGGCAAGGCTCCTCAACTGGAAACAGAGTGATCATTAATCCGTATTAAGGATGGCCCTATATTACACCGATAACATGTGTTGGCCTAGCCCTTCAATGGGGCTAACGATCAGGAGATCTTGAGCATGAGGGCCCCATCGACACTCTTAACACCGCTTTGTCACTACTAGAAAAATGAAAATTTCTGACACCATTTTCCGTAGGAAATGTATCACAACTCACGATTTTCTACGAATTTGTGACGAAATGCATATGTAGGAAAACCACTCGTAGGAAACTGGTTTCTTACGCATTTTCTACGCATTTTCCTACCCATTTCTGACAGAAAAGGGCTGTCACAAATTGCTACACATTTTCTACACATTTTCCTACCCATTTAACGGAAGTTAATTTTTAATTTTTGCTACACAATTGTCACGAAATTTAATTTTCTACGAATTTGTGACGAAATGCATATGTAGTTAAACCACTCGTAGGAAACTGGTTTCTTTACGCATTTTCTACGCATTTTCCTACCTATTTCTGACAGAAAAGGGCTGTCACAAATTGCTACACATTTTCTACGCATTCTCCTACCCATTTAACGGAAGTTAATTTTTTATTTTTGCTACACAATTGTCACGAAATTTAATGTTTTTTCTAGTTTTATTTTATTTATAAAACATCCAAGAGATCGGATACAAAAGCAAATAAAACTAAAAACTATAAAAATTCAATAACATTAATCATAAATTTATACAAATTTACAAACAAATCTGAATCGCATCCCAAATCGAAATCTAAATCTGAATCGCATTCACAAATTTACAAACATAAATTTATCTTGGGCATAACTTCAAAACCATCCGAACCCAAATCTGAATCGCATTCCCAATCGAAATCTAAATCCAAATAGCAATCTAAATCCAATCGACACACGGATGGTTGAAGTGGAGGTGCCAAGCAACATGTCAACAACTTCTCCATTGATGCCGCAAACCCACTGGTTCCTTAGACACTAGAAAACATGCTTTGTGGTTTTGACATCAAATAACCACATATCGTTACAAAGCAACGCAAAATATGATTTCAACTTAAAGGATTTAATAACCAAAAACGCATTTAGATTTTACCAATAACAGAAATTTATGGCCTTAACTCTATGCATATGTTTTATTAGTTGAAGCTTCCATGAGAACCAGAATGAGTCAGGGTGATAAAGCTCCATCCTTCGCTAGACCAAGTAGGCCTAGAGATCCATATATTTTGTTTCTTATAACATGTCAACAACTTCTCCATTGATGCCGCAAACAGGACATCAATAACATCAATATTGAAGTTTCTCCGTGAAGTTTGTCGGTCGGAGATAAAGACCGCCGCCGTGAGCCGGAAAAGGGGGAGTCAAAGGGGCTGTGGCCGGTGAACCGACCGGAGGTGCTCCGTTTTTTCAGGTTACAGGGAACCGAAGGGGGGGGGGGGGGCGGTGTTGGTGTGGTGAAAGCTCGAAATCAATAGAAATAATCAATAGAAGCTAATCGAATTCACAGAAGATCCAAATAATCAATAGAAGCTAATCGAATTCACAGAAGATCGAAGATCGATTGGCAGTGTTGGTGTGGTGAAAGCTCGAAATCAGAAGCAGTTTTGAGGAGATGGAGAAGATAAGATGCAGGGGTTTGGTTGCGTAAAGTTGAACAGACTTTGAAGGGTGGTATTTTGATATTTGTGGGTTTAAGGATTTTGTGTTTCTAGATGTATTTTTAAACCGTTGGATTAAAAATTAGGTGAGCAATGGACCGTAGGATGGTGATCCGTGTGAAGTTTAACTAAAACTTTTGATTGGCTCATATTAAAATTGTAATTATATCAAGAATTTTTTTTCCAAACTAGTGTTGGTGGGAAAAGTATTTACCAATTTGGTGTTTCTTCAAAACTATTTACCAAAATGATGTTTTCATTTATTTTGTATAATCCTTTTGTTTTAACCAACATAATAAACCTATTATTTTTCTATTCAATCAATGAATATCCATATTTTTATTTTTTCTTATTGTACCTTTTATTTTAATCAACCCAGTTTTTTTTCAATCATTCTATTAATGTTTTATTTATTTTGTTTTACCTTTTCTTTTAATCCACATGAAAAAAAAAAAAATACTTATTAATCTTTTCTTGTTAAATCAATATATTATACCCTTTTTTTCCATCTCGTTATAAATTTTTCTTCAACAACCCATATCAAATACAAACTAATAAAATCATTCAAAGTAAATTTAAACAATGAAATAAAAAAACATAAAAAAAAACTAATCAAACATTATAACTGCAGTGAAGCTTGTACTAACATTCTTGGGCAGTGGCGAAGCTTAACCAAAGGTTTTGCGGGGGCAGAAAGTCATGAGACCTAATTTTTTTTCCTATTGCTATGTTTCGGGTTATATGTTCGGGTCGGCTATTCAATTCGGGTCGGGTCAAGAAAACGTGAAGTGAAACTAATGTTATGAACTTATGAACAACAAATTTATTTTTTAATATTAACTTAGTTATTATGAACAACGAATTTATTTTTTAATATTAACTTAGTGATATGATAAAAAGAAAAAAAAAATGATTACCTAATGGTTTTACTCTGGTAATGAGACTTAATAGTTTTTACCATATCTTTTCACTGTTTTCTTGATTTCCTAACGTAATTATAAATATTATATTCACTGAATGAGGAATATACTCTCGAAAACAAAGAATTATTGTTCTGTAGAGGTTTAAGTTTTTTAAAAGGAAGACATTAATATGTAAATAAAAAGAGTCGAAAAGGAAAAAGAAAGAAACAATTTTATTCGTTTGCATTTTTTTTCTTTTATAAAAGAATAAAATTGCAAATAGTGGATTGACTGGATAGAAAACAAAATAATAAGTTGTTTATGTTGATTAAAAGAAAAGGCAAATATAAAATGAATAAAAACACCATTTTGGTAAATAATTTTAAAGGAACACCAAAATGGTAAATATTTTTTCCACCAACACTACTTTGGGAAAAAACTCGTAATTGTATTATTATTAACTAGTTAATTAATGAAAAAATATTATTATTATTATTATTATTATTATTATTATATCAATTTGTTTTTATAAATCACATTAAAAGTGTAATTATATCAATTTTTTTTTTAAAATCTCCCTTAAGTATAGAGTACAACTACTCAATGCATCAACATGTTGATAATTTATAATGTATAAATATGTTTCGTTATTCTTTTTATTTACAACTATCAAATAAGATTTAATTATTATTTCCAAAACAGACTTACAAAAATTAAATGTATTATAGTTATATAATAATTAGGGCTGCATACGAACCAAACGTTCGGCGAACAGTTTACCGATTGTCACAGCATTTTGATTGGCTCACGTGTTTATATTTGAAAGTGATTTATTTACCACATGCCTCCATCACTTGTTTATATGGTAATAATAAAATATGGTAATAATAAAACTAGTTGCCTCCACTGAGTCTGAACCAAGCCACTACCACTACTGCCGTCTTTGACCGGCTGAGTTGAAGAAGCTTGATATTGACCAGGTTAACAATACATATGTATAACACGGGTATACACAGATTGACCCGCGTTAAAACTGACCTGAACCGAACCGTGACCCGAGCCGAAACAAAACCGGAACCATCATGAAGCTGATGTCATCTATTTTAACCAAACCTGAATCGATCTGGAAGTATCCGAACCACCAACATTACCAACAACAGCAAATCGTCTTCACCATCAAAACCAAACCGTTAAAGTAGCCGGGAAAAACGTCGAAGGAACGGTTCTTACACAATAAATTTTCCATCACAAATGCGTAGCTAGTTGCTACACATTTCCTACACAATATGGTAATAAATTTTCCATCACAAATGCGTATCAAGTTGCTACACATTTCCTACACAATAAATTTTCCATCACAAATGCGTAACAAGTTGCTACACATTTCCTACGCAATATGGTAATAAATTTTCCATCACAAATGCGTAGGAAGTTGCTACACATTTCCTACACAATAAATTTTCCATCACAAATGCGTAACAAGTTGCTACACATTTCCTACGCAATAATTAATAATAATGCTGATTAAACATTAAAATATAATCTAAGTATAATAATAAATAATTCGTCATAAATGCGTAGCAAGTTGCTACGCATTTCTAACGCAACAATTAATATTTAAATGAATTTAACATATAAATCTAATTCCAACAAATAAATAATGGTTCCGTCGGAAATGCGTAGCAAGTTGCTACGCATTTCCGACACAATACTTAGAATTAGTATATTTGTCACTATTGTGTCACAAATTGCCCAAAAAAATCAAGGTCTTTTTTCTGTAGGAAATGCGTAGTAAATGTGTCAGAATTTGCGACGCATTTTTTTGCGTAGGAAATTTCCGTAGCAAAATGACCACTTTTCTAGCAGTGTGTAGACCATGGATACGTTAAACTTCTCTCCCAAACTCAGGTCGACTTTATTATAACCGGCACTCGCCAAAGTATTTTGGGCCTTTGAAGGCTACCAAGCGCACACCCATAATCGGCGTCCAGCCAATCAACACCACTATTGATGTAGCGTACCACTATTGATGTAGCGTGTGTTATGATAACGAAGAACAAATCACGTTAATTCTGCGAATACCCGTGATGATCTTACTCAAACCCCCAAAATTCAACACAAAGGGCAGAGAATTTGAAGTGAAAAATGAATAAATCCGAAATTGATTTCTCCCCATCCTACTTACAAGAGAAACATATAAATAAAGACAGAAATTCGAAATGGGCCACAAAAAGGCCATGGGCCAAACACAATCCCAAAACGAGCCCCCGTAGCCTAAGTTAAATCCATTTTAGTGAAGCCCCTTTTGTGACACGATCTTAGGCCTCCAAATACAAGATAGCCCGCTCCTCCACACTTGGACCCGCATCAACTATCCCGTAGAATGTGGTCCTGTAAACTTGACTGTGCTCTTGAGGTCAACAAAGTATATGCTGATTTATCTTTTCTTGAATATAAGCCTAAACCCCTAAAACAGATCCACAAGGATGCCAACCTCCAACCTCCACTGAAACTATTACCCGAAAAAGGACCCCCTTATTGAAAACAGATATAGCATGCTCAACAACTGTCACAATCGCAAAAATCAGAGTTGGGCATAACGCTGGTATCTTCATTGCACATCGGAAGTATAATGCTAAGACTTCTAGAAAGTTAAACGCCCGCTAAGGTACTTGGTCCCTGAAGGGTTCTCCTATTTTAACTGTGCCATAGTTCATATGTGAAACCTGTGAAAGAACATGCTAAAAAGGTCAACATAAAGTTGGGAGTTCATAGTTTGTTTGAAAAAGATTTGAAATAAATCTTTTTAGTAACCAGTTTAAATAATGTTGAGAAAACGTAATAAACCATTTTCCTCGGCATGTCATTTGAAAAACTTTGTACTTTTATATCCGTCATTGTCAGCGTATCACAAAGAAAACATGCCCGCATGAGGCTATAACTAACCTCGAGCTAGAGAGTGCCTCGCCAAACCGCGTACTCAAGACGGTAGACTAGCAGCCGTTTATAGTTCCGAAATGTAGTGAGGACTTCATTGTACAGTTGTAAGGACCCTACGGATCTTATGGTTGAGTAGAGAACAATCCAGTCCGTATGTTTGTACGTAGGACAATCTACTCCCGATGTTTGTATGAAGGACAACCAAGTCCCTTCGGTTTGTATATAGGACAACCCAGTCCCATCGTTTGTATATAGGATAACCCAGTCCCTTTGTTTCCTATGTAGGACAATCCAGTCCCAAATTGTAACTTGGATAATCCCGTCACTAGTCATGAAACTCATTCATGTTTCAAAAAACGCTTATGTTTTTTTGTAAAGCCGACATGTTTAGCATAAACCTTTCATAAACCATTTGTGTTAGTTGGAATTCTTTTGTAACCTGGTTTAGAAATATGTAATTTTTGTCCATCGAAATACTTTATGCTTCTGCAAAACTTGCATGTCTTTCCACATGCGAAAATGTCTATAAAATGTAAAACCGTAAAAAGTGGGGGTTATGAACTCACCTCGATATCCTTGTGCAAAGCTAGCATAATACAATCCATATGTCATTTCCAAGAGATAAACCCACTAGGCCTGCAATCTATAACATTCCTATCAAGGAATTAACTCATAACTTTCTACTAAAAACCTAGCTAAACTACGTGTCACCGTGCTCTATCAAATCGCTAACCAAATGATTCGATGGGAAGATGTTGTTAACTTGATGGAAACAACAATGCTATACTTTTTTAATCCCTTTTATAGTCGGGATAAACATTAAGTCTTGGAAAAAACTTAGTTTCCGAGAGATTTAGAATATATATATAAATAGGACCATGAGAAAACTACATATAAATGAGAAAACTAAAAAACTAACTAAAAAAGTCTAAGAAACATACCAAAAAAAATTTTTACAATTTTTTTTTTATTAAAATTTGCTATCTTTTATATATAAAAAAATTTCAAAAAAAAAAACTTGTACTGCCATTGTGCATAATACATGTGTACTACACTGTGCATTACATGCTTAAAATTAGTTTTTTGAGTCTAGTTTAGCTTTTAGGGTTAGTTTTTTTGGAGGTTTAGGATTAGGATTAGGTTTTTGGGTATGGGGGGAGGGGGGTTTAGGTTTCTGGGGGTGGGGGTGGGGGGGAGGGGTTAAGTTTTTTTCAGGTTTATTTTTAGGGTTTAGTTTTAGGTTTTTGGGAGGAGGTGGGGGGTTAGGCTTTTGGTGGGAGGGTGAATTTAGATTTTTGGGAGGTGGTGGTGGGGGGTTTAGGTTTTTAGGGGGTGTCTATGGGGGGTGGGTTAAGTGGTTTAGACTTTACGTATTAGTGCACATGTGCAGCACAACAAAAAAAAAATTAATTTTTTTTCCATACTTAAAAAATTGTAAAAAAAAATTTGGTATGTTTTTAGGCTTTTTTAGTTAGTTTTTTGGTTTTCTCATTTAAACTATTTTTCTCAAAATCCATCCCCTATATATATATAAAAACTAGGTTTCTCCCGATCCATCCCCTATATATATATATAGGGTAAGGTTCATGCGAGAACCACCTTTATTGCGAGAATCGCGAGAACTAATGTAAACACAACCTAAAATAGCTAAAAAACCTAAAAAAAACCTAACCCCCACCCCCCCCCCCCCAAAAAAAAAAAACCTAAACCCCCCACCCCGCCCCCCCCCCCCCCCAAAAAAAAAAAAAAAACCTAACCCCCCCCCCCCCCCCCACACACACACCAAGCTAAATGCTAAAAACTCAAACCCCCAAAAAACCTAAAAAAAAACTAACCCCCCCACCCCCAAAAACCTAAACCCCCCTCCCCCACTCCCCAAAAACCTATACCCTCCCCCCCCCCCCCCCCCAAGCTAAAATGCTAAAAACTAAACCCCCAAAAAACCTAACAAATTAAAAAAAAATCTAATTTTTTTTTAATATTTTTATGTTAAAATCGCTACTTTTAGTAGCAAAAAAAAATTATTTGCTACTAAAAGTAGCGATTTTAGCATAAAAAATATATTTTTTTTTGTGTTTTTTAGCTATTTTTAGGCATTTTTTGTTGTGTTCACATTGATTCTCGCGGTTCTCACAATAAGGGTGGTTCTCGCGGTTCTCGCAATAAGGTTCATTTGAGAACCACCTTTAGTAGCCAAAAAAATTATTTAAAAAAAAAAATATTTGGTAACAAAATTTAGTGATTTTGAGGTAAAAAATATTAAAAAAAAATTGTGTGTTTTTTGGCTATTTTTAGATATTTTTGCTTGTGTTCACATTGGTTATCACGGTGTCCGCTAAAATGAAAACCACATCCAGTTGTAAGAACCATGAGAACTACACCGTACGGAGCGAGTTGGGCCAAAATTTTTTTAATAAACGTAGATGCGTGTATTATAAACACATTTGTAAAAAAAATTCAAAAAAAATGTCGTGTGTGTAGTTTTGAGCACCACAAGTTTGTGTTTACGGGTACCGTAAATTTTTTAAAAATTTTTTTTTTACAAATGTGTTTATAATACAAGCATCTACGTTTCTGAAAAAAAAATTGGTCCATTTCGCCCCGGATCAAAAAGTTCTCATGGTTCTTACAACTGGAGGTGGTTTTCATTTTAGCGGTCCACCATATATATATATATATATACATACATACATACATACATACATATATACATATACACACACACATATATATTTATACATATATACATATAGTGGGAAGTTCAAATGAGAAGAAACTACAAAATAAGAATAAAAAGAATAAAGGGTACAAATGTAATTAAAACAAATCATTTAAAGAGTATATCCTTTATTTTTGTTATTTAAATTAATGAACCCTAATCATTTAATGAGTTATCATTTAAAATAGTTTTGCACCTTACACAATAAAAACAATCATGCACATAATCCTACATATTCAACGTTTCATACACCATAAAAACAATGTTTTGGTGTAAGATAGAGATTGTGTAGGACCCCCAACACTTTAAATAATTTTGCGACTCATAATAAAATATGTGTAGGACACAACACTTTTAAATAATTTTGTCACTTCTAATAAAATTAGTGTATGACCAACACATTAATGGTGGAGAATGAGAAAATTATGTTGACATTAATAAGACTTGAGTACCTCTTTATAATATTGGTTAGTATTCTACATCAAAATGTCTATTCTACCCTTATTAAGTAGAACATTAATTAAAAGTAGACAAAAATTATATCTTAATTCACAACTATTTATAAAAAAAATATAGTGTCAAGATTAGTTTATTTTTCTTCTTGCAAAAAGATTCTTTTCGAATGAACCTCCCCCTATTCATATATATATATATATATATATATATAGGGTCAGGATTTAGGAAAAACGGTGAAAAGTGTGAGAACAGTTAGAACGCTTATGGATCGTCAGATCAAAACAATTTATGGACTAGATTGGCGTGGTGACGTTTTCGTAAATAACATCAAATTTATTACTTAGACGCGCTTCATTAAGGGTAAAAAGGTCTTTAGACTTCTCTACACAAAACGCCAAACTCATGAATAAAGCACCATTAAATTCCCGCCTTAAGCTACAAAGCACACATCATCCTATTCTAAACACCATTAAATATAAAACGCCAAACTTTGTTTTTAAACGATAAAGCTGAACAAACAGTAACTGAAATGACGGAACTTCATTACTTGAATTTATTATAATAAAGTCCCGCCTAAAAAATGCGCCAAAAACATCCTATATAAAGAACGTCTCAGACCTTCCATTAAACACACCAAACCCAAAACGCCATATTTTACTATGTGTCATTCATCTTAGAAACGCCAAAAGACCCCAAACATCAAAGATTCCAATCGACGTTCTTTGTGATGCACTTTTTCTCACTAAAGTTTCACTCAATGTGATGGTCAAAATCCTTATGTGGGGATATTGTCCATCTCATTGAGCAAAATCTTATTGAGTTTATCCTCAATATAAACGCCAAAACATACAAAAACCACAAATTGCAAAACGTGGTTTCTTGGAGATTTAGTTTTGTTCTCAATAAAGTTTCACTGAATTGGGTGGACAACATTGTTAGACATCTTTCTTAACTGAGGATTAACAATGTTGTACATCTCATTCAACAAAACATTATTGAGTTTAGCATGACCAAATTAGAGGTTTAAGGTACTTTTATTTAGTAAAAGGCGTTGTTTTTTTTTTTGGAGTTTGGTTTGCGTGTTGGATCTTATATTGTTTGTTATGTAACTTCCAAGTAACATGTTATGAACAATAAGTAGAAAAAAAAAGATGAAAAAAAAATGCAATATAAGAGATATAAACGCCAAATTCCAATCTGTGTGTGTACTGTGAAAATGAAAAATTTAAAAACGCCATACTACTCTTCACTTGCTCTCGAAGACCATGTCGATTTTCTTTTAATTACGGCATTTATACATGTCAATGCGTAGTATCCATAGCCTTTGCAATTCTGACACTGTCTTTCTTTGACCCCTGGTTTCGACTTTGATTTCGTTTTCTCGATTGCTTCTCCTGTTTAGATTTTAGGTGCTTCCGAGATCCAGAATCTTTGGACTTATACCCAACAGGGACTCTTATCGGATTCTTGTCATTTTTATATTGACCGGTTATCTCCACAAATCTATCCCTAGTACAACCACGAGGAGCAATAATCTGCATATTTTGAACTTTCTTCATATAAGATTGAACATGATCCTTGTATAAGGATAACTCCTCTTTATTACCAGATAAACGGTTGAAAGTATACTCCGTTGAAAAAATAATCTCACGCATCATACTTTACACATCGGGATCAAGCTCGGTCATATATTCACGACTAATTGAGTATTCGGAAGAGCAGTTTGGGGAAGCCTCTTTACGCCATCTATTCAAAATGTATTGTTTTGGAATTTCCCTAATGTCCAAACTTCTCAAAACATAGAATATATGTCTACATAGCAAACCAAACTGCTCAAAACGCCTGCATGAGCAATTGCATGTTCAATCAGACTTACGGTACATTACCTGAAAAAACGCTAAAAACAATATCTCTATAACACCATGCAGAGAATATTTGTATAAAAAAAATTAAAAAAACACAACAACTGGATAAAAAAAACAAATTAAATGTTATAATAGAATATGATAAACGCCATATACAGAAAACGTCATATAAAAAACAAAAACGCCATTGTTTACCTCAAATAAAGATGAACAAGGCTGCTGGAAATCATTTATGTAAAACTTAACAAACCCATCAGGCTGATCTTCGTAACGTTGATTTATTTGCTCCGCAATTTCGATTAACACAGCTTGAACGTCACAAAAAATATTTTTCGTGTATATGTCATCAGCTTGGCCCTCCAACACTTGGTAATTACTCTTCAACTAGGGGTGTTTGTATCAAGATTCATGATCATTTTTCCAGTGCGTGTGACGTTGTTCTTCTATTGCAATTTCGTAATGAGTTATGAACTCAACCAAAGTAGCTTTTGAATTACACACTTGACCAAAAAATGATTCTCACTCTCCGACCTCGATGTCGTTCGCATAAGGCCCAACAGTTCTTCCATTCTATAGTATGCAGGGATCCAAGATTCCCTGAGTGTAAAAATATCAGAGAGCCAGTCATTATCTGCTAAATTGAACTCTCTGATAACCACTTTCCATTCTGATTCAAACTCTTCGAGTGTAAGAATATCCGTGCACACAACATCACAAATACGTGCTTTGAAATTGATTGAATTGAATAGCTAACACCAACCTACGTATAACACGAAAAAGCCATGCAAAAAAAACATATATATTACACACAGACAAACTTACATGAAAAACAGTAATTTCGTAGAGAACGCCATATATCTTAAAACGCCAAACATAAAAATAAGTAAACTAACCTTCAAAGAAAGTTTGTGCATCATATGCCACATGCATAACTGATGCCTCGTGTCAACAAATACAGTAGAAATAGCCATCCTCATTGCTGGATCTTGGTCAGTGACAACAACTTTTGGTTGAGAACCAACAACTTTTAGAAAAACTCTCAACACCCAAATATACGTATCAGCAGTTTCTGACTCCAATAATACAGCACCAAATGTAACATTGCAGTGGTGATTCTCTACCAGTGAACGGTACAAACACAATAGCGTATCTGCATATGAAAACTCCATAAGAAATGAAACGAAGAAGAACGTTATTGCATGTAAACTCAAAAATGCCAATGCATGTAACAAGTGAAAACGCCAAAAAACATAAAAAATTGAATTATAAAATATTACTTGTTGGAACGATACATGGCGTCAAACGAAATCACATCACCAAACACGTGGTAGTTACGTTTGGCATGATCATCACACCAAAAAAGTCCCTTCAAACGATTGTCTTCGTCTATGAAGTAATCGTACCAGAAATTAGGTTCAGACTGTTTTTTTTCATCCAAATGTCTCACAACCATCTCAGCGTCGTATTCCCCTATAAACAAGTTAATTTGCCTCTTGTAGTTCTTAAATTCAACTTTACTTGCACCCACGTCTTCAAAACCGCCAAAACAAGTCTTCATAACATTAAATGCCTTAACTGGACCCAAATTTAACTTAGACATGCTGTGTATAACATGCTTCTGGAGCTGAGTGAGGTGTCATTCAATCGGA